>WBNM01028719.1:3160-32569 GCA_013399055.1 Ramphastos sulfuratus | reverse complement strand
CATTCTGTGATCCTATGACGGTTCTAACTCTGCATGTCCTCACTGTGTCCCCTTCTTCTGCCCAGGTGACACTGGACTGCCCAGGCAACGAGGAGATCCCCAGGGTTGACAAGCTGGTGGAGAAGATCCTTCACTGTAGCTGCCAGGCTTGTGGGAAGGAGCCCAGCCACGAGGGAGCCCTCTTCAACGTCTACCTGAACACGGAGGAGAACATGCCCGCCGAAGGGCCCAGCCCCCATCACTATGCCCACCACCAGCAGGAGGTGGAAGAACCTCCTGCCTCCAGCCACCACCATCACGAGGAGGAGGGCGAGGAGTGACCTGGCCCTTGTGGACTGCCCCCGTGGCTGTGTACCAGGGAGAGGGACAGGGCTTTGGGGAGGGAGGGGGGTGGTGGAGTCTTTCCTGTCTAGTAGCTACCCTCACGCTTTCCTCCACCACATCCCTGGGGCTGGAGGAACCTTCTGAGGCACGAGCAGGGCTGCAGGCTGGATGTGGGGCTTGGAGCTGCAGGGTGAGAGAGGAGGGCTGCAAACAGACTTGCACATCATAGTTCTAATATATATTGAGAGGAGCAGGACCTGCCTGAGGGGCTGGCTGGGAGCAGGAGCTGGGCTGGGCTCTGCAGGGTTCAGCTGCAGGCTCCTTGACCTGCTGTGGAGCCCTTGCTGACTCCTTCTGGGTTTCTCTCTTGTCAACAGCTCATACCTAGGGTGGAGGAAGAAGGGCTGCAGCCTCTCAGCCCTTCCACACCTCTCTGCTGGGGTGTGTGGGACTGACAGCATCCCTTCTTCTCCCTGCCTGGGGACATGTGGGCTCAGTGTGGACAGGCTGTTCCTCCTGGCACCATCTGGACCTTCATTCATCCCCAACCCCCTGGATCTGGTAGCTCTTGGGAAGTGTTTTGCCTCAGGATGTGGCTCAGGGGCTGTGTACCTGAAGTTGCTGGGAGCTTGGTGGAGAGAGAGCCCTCACCTTGCTGGTCCTCAGAGCCACCACATAGCCACCTGGGGCTGAGGGAGCTGGATCATGGGGTGGGGGCTGTGGCCCACAGGGGAGGGCTAAGAGCAGGCTCGCTCTGGGTGGGAGCCAGCCCCTCCCCCCCTCACCCTGCTGCACTTTAATGGTGGTGGAGGGAGAANTGTATAAAGCTGATTTCTTTGGCGCTGTCCTGACAAGAGCTTCCAGAGCTTGTAATCGATGCCTCCCCCTCCTTTTTACAAGGTTTGGTTGGGTTGTTTTGGTTTTGTTCTTAAATAAATTAGTTGTGGTTCCACTTCCCAGGGCTCTGGTGCCTCTCTGGGCTCTTGGCAGCAGGTAGGCACCCTGGTGCTGTAGACACCAGGACACCAGAGGAGACAGCAGCACAGGAGGGTGCAGGGGATGGGACTGGGATGTTCCCTTTAGCTTTCTGCTTTCCATCTGGGAGGAGGAGGAGAGGGAGCTGCTAAAAACTTCCTTGCTGTGAGGGTGCTGGAGGTCTGGAGCAGGCTGCCCAGAGTTGTTGTGGAGTTTCCTTCTCTGGAGACTTTCAAGACCCATCTGGATGCGTTCCTGTGTGAGCTGCCCTAGGGGTTCCTGCTCTGGCAGGGAGGTTGGACTGAATGATCTGTGGAGGTCCCTTCCAACCCCTCCCATGCTGTGATTCTAAAGGGTCTGCACCAACCCCAGACACTGCACATCTGTGGGCTGCATGTGGATGGAGCCTGCACACCAGCTGTCCCCAGGCATGTGTGGACTCAAGGGTTCATCTTGCCGCAGCCTGGAGCTTTCAGTGGGTCCTTCCCACTGGTGTGGGTGGGAAGTGTGTGGGGTCCCCCCGCGGTGTCACGCAACATTTATCGGCTCTGTCGCCACTAGGTGACGCTCTTGGCCCAGCAGCCAGATGTTGGTGGCCTCCAGGAGTGCTCTGCAGAGGAGGAAGATGAGCTTGGACACGGACATCCCTTTGTGAGTGAGGAGGGGACCCAAGTGCCTTGGCTGCAAAACAACAGGCTCTTTCCAAGGGTGTTTGGATCCTGGATGTGTGACCTGCCTTAGGTGACCCTGCTTTGGTTGGACTTGGTGATCTCCATTGATCCCTTCCAACCTCTACCACTCCAGGATTCCAGTTCCTAACCTTCTGTGAGTCTATGACCAAGCACTCCTTGGGCAGGGCACAGCTTGGCTCTGCAGACAGTCAGTCCCACTGCTGCCTGGCCACCCCGCATGGCTGTGCCCTCAATAACCATCAGATGATGCTCCCTTGTCTCAGCCCAACCCTGGGGAAGGTCCAGCTGCTCCTGGAGGGGCAGGAGGCTTTGCTGGGCAAGCAGGCAGCTCTTACTGCCCCTTGCTTCAAGTCCTGGGCTCTGGAGGCTCTGCCCAAGTTTGGAGAGCAGCTTTCCAGGTGGTGAATGGAAGGGACCCTGGCAGGGATGGAGGTGTCCTGTGCATTAAGAGAATGCTTTCAGGCTGTGAAGTGTCCTCCTAAGGAAGGGAGCTTCACCAGAGAGGCAAGAGAAGGTGGAGAAACCCTCATTGTCACCAGCCACCATCATGTGGCCCTTTCATTGGTGTACAGTGGAAACAGGAGCAGGATCTGGCAGAGGAACTGTTCCTGGACAGTCCAGGAGCTGCAGCTGCAGGTGTTTGGAGCAGGATGTCTCCACCTCCCTTCCACACAACCTGAGCTGGTGGAGGCAGCTGAGGGCTGTTTTGGAGGTGAATGCCAAAATACTTCAAAGGTAGCTAGCCAGGCTCTGCCCATCCCAGCTAAAGGATGGAACCAGGTCCAGAGAGTGGACTGGAGGTTGAGTCCAGGGCTTACCCTGGACTCCCTGAATGTCCTCACCAAGGTCTCTCAGCCCCTCCAGTTTCACTCACTCTGACCCACCAGCTTGTTCTTTGCCCTGCTGATGTTTGGGTGGTTGCTGACAACCTGGTTTTGCTTTCCTTGATAGTGGTACTGCAGAGCAGAGCTGGTGGAAGCCATAATCCCCTGCAGATGTGTCCAGGAATTCAGCACAGAGCAGAGAGAGGTCAGGAGAGCTGCTGCAGCAGAGAAGCTTCTGCAGGGCCAATGGGAGCATTTGGACCTCATTTTTAAGGCAGGTTTTAATGGTTTGAAATGAAAAATGGGAGATTTAGGCTTAGATGTAAAGAAGACATTTTGATAATGAGAGTGGTGAGAGCCTGGCCCAGGTTGCCCTATCCCTGGAACCATTCCAGGTCAGGTTGTTTGGGGTTCTGAGCAACCTGCTCTAATTGCAGGTGTCCCTGCTGACTGCAGGGGGTTAGACTGGATGAGCTTGGAGGATCCCTTCCAACCCAATGCATTCTGTGGTAGATGACCTTTGAAGGTCCCTTCCCACCCAAACTGTTTGGCAAAACATCACAAAACCTCCCACATCCCTACTTGAGAAGGACACAAGGCTGAGAGACCTGGGAGAAGAAGAGGGTGAGGAGGAGGATTTCATTAATGCTTACAAATGTCTAAGGGGCGGGGGTCAGGAAGATGGGGCCAGACCCTTCTCAGTGGTCCCCAGTGACAGGACAAGAGGTAATGGACATAAACCTGAACATAGGAACTTCCATCTAAACATGAGAGAGAACTTCTTTACTGTGAGGGTGGCAGAGCACTGGAGCAGGCTGTGGAGTCTCCATCTCTGGAGTCTTTCCAGGCCCACCTGGATGTGTTCCTGTGCGACCTGCTCTGGTGGGGGGGTTGGACTCAATAATCTCCAGAGGTCCCTTCCAACCCCTGCCCTTCTGTGTCTCTGATCCAACCTCCTCCTCTGGAGCAAAAGCTCTGGAGAGAAGCAGAGGAGGTGCTGAGGCTGGGGTGCAGCAGGGCTGAGCAGGAATCACGTCCTAGTGCTGCAGCACGACTTCCTTGCTCAGCTGGCATCAATCTGTGCTGGGGAGGCTGCTGCTGCAGCAGCGTGGGCTTGGGCTGGGTTTTCTTGCTTGTTCCCATCACAGATGGGCCAAGGAAGTGAAGCTTTGTGCTGGGAGAGCTCCTCTGAAGGAACCTCCTGCTGCGATCAGAGCCTCACATGTGTGTGCTCTGCCCCGGGCCGCCTGCCAGCACCCAGGGATGCAGAGGTGGTCTGGGGAGGTTTGGCTGGGAGCATCCAAGGAGAGATGGGTCCTGGGGAAGCAGAGGGAGGGCAGATGCTGCATGCAAGCTCCCAGTACAAGTGATAGCAGCTGTCTGCCAGTGAGCAGCTTCCCAGTGGCACGGAGCTGCTGCGTGTGGGCTGTGGCCGCACACAGAGGTGAGCCCTGCTTTGCATCTTGCCTTGCCCAGAGCCCCCAAGCTGCCTCTTCAGCCACTGAGGAAAGCATGGCAGAGCTGTTGAAAAGGTGATGAGATGAGGTGATCTTGGTAAAGAGGCAGATTTCTACCCCACGGTGGGGTCCTGGGCAGCAGGGTGAGGCTGGTGCGGGGGGCAGCATGCACAGCTGGAGCTCACCCTCACATCTGCAGCAGCATCTACCCAGGGGAAGCTTTGGAGGTGCCACAGGGAGGAAAGAACATCAGCTGGCCCTGTGACCTCAGAGCTAGGTGCCAGGAGCACAATAGAGGCAGGCACATGGCTCTGGTTTGTGCTGGAGTCAGTGCCCTCAGCTCTGGTCAACTCACAACAGAAGCAGCAGCCAATTATTTTGGGGAAAAAACACCTTCTGGCAGCTGCCTGGTGGAAAAAAACCCAGACAAATCAGTCCCTGCCAAGCACCCCAGAGCACTGGCCCTGAAAAGTGGAGGTGGTGGCAGGGGATGTCTGGCAGCACTTAAAGATTCAGAAGTGTCTTCTGAACTAGAAGGGATGAAGATGACAGCAGGACCCCTTGGTTCTCTGTTATCTTCTCACTCCAAGAAAGGCATTGAATGGGTCCAGAGAAGGGCAAGGAAGCTGGGAAAGGGTCTGGGGAACAGGGCTGGGGAGGAGCAGCTGAGGGACCTGGGGGTGTTGATGCTGAGGGGAGACCTTCTGGTTCTCTACAGCTCCCTGAAAGGAGGCTGGAGCCAGGTGGGGGTTGCTCTTTTCTCCTAGGTAAGGAGTGATAAGACAAGAGGAAATGGCCTCGAATTGCACCAGGCAGGGTTTAGATTGGACATTAGAGGAAACTTCTTCCCTGAAAGGGTTCTCAAAGACTGGAACAGGCTGCCCAGGGAGGTGGTTGAATCCCCAATCCTGCAGGAGATTTAAAAAGTGCAGAGCTGTAGTGCTGAGGGCCATGGTTTAGCCCCAGCCTTGGCAGAGTCAGAGGATAGTTGCACTGGATGATCTTGGAGGTCTTTTCCTGCCAAAATGATTCTGTCAGTCTCTGGTTCTGCCAAAGGACAAGGTGCCTGAGTCCATCCAAAGGCAGGTCCTGGGCTGCTCTGAGGTCAACCCAAAGAACCTCGGGATGGAGGGGCAAGACTCTTGGCTGTCCCAGCATGAGGGCAGCCATTCCCTTTGGCTTCTGCTCTCACCTTCCATCCCTGGCTGCAGGTCACTTCAAAACCAGCCGGCAAGTCCCTTCCTCGCCTCTGGTTGCCTCCTGAGCAGGCAGCTGCGGGCTGTTGCCTTCACATCTTGTTGCTTTTTAATTTGGCTTTGCAAAACGTTTCTGTTCAGAAGGATGGATGGAGCCTGGCGCTCGCTGCTGCCAGCTGAGCTTAGCCACAGCCCTGCCAGCCCCTGGGGCTGTGCCTGCTGGCCAAGCAAGCGCGGGGGCTCTGGCCCCGGCAGGGGTGGAGGGGAGGCAGAGCACGGTGCTGACTGTCTCTTTAAGCTGGAGAAAGGGAACTCTCTGGCTGCTACTTTGCGGAGTTTCCAGCAGACTCCCTGTTTTCATTAGCATCTCATTTCATCTCCTCCTCTCTCCCCCGCTCCCAGCCCCACCTCCTCCCAAGCAGCGTTTCTGCATCCTCCGCTGTGCATCGCAGAGCGGCAGGTAAAAATCTGGCTGGCACCTGCACCCAGCCTCACACACGCCTCTGCCAAGGGAGGGGAGCCTCCACCCGCCTGCATCTTCCTCTTCCTCAGGGCAGAGCTTGGCCGGGAGCATCCCCCGGCTCGCCTCAGGGCTGCTCTGCTTCTCCTCGCTGGCTGCAGCAGCAGAGCTCAGGCACGGAGGAGCTGAGGGGGACCGCACGGCCTCAGGGGACAGAGCTCTGCAGGCAGCTAGGCACAGCCCTGGGGGGATCAAGAGCTGAGCCTCAGGGGTACCAGAGCATCCCAGTATCCTGGACCATCCCGGAGTCCAGAGCATCCCTGACATCCAGAGTATCCTGAGCCCAAAGCATTGCTGGAATCTGGAATATCCTGGAGTGCAAAGCATCGCCAGCATCTGGAGCATCTTGGTGTGCACAGGATCCCCAGCACCCAGAGCATCCTGAGTTCAGAGCATCCCTGGAATCTTGCGCATCCTGTGTCCAGAGCATCACCAGCATCCAGAACATCCTGGAGTGCAGAGCATCCCTATCATCTGGAGTACCCTGGAGTGTAGAGCATCCCCACCATCTGAAGTATCTTGGGGTCCAGAACATCCCAGAATCCCGAATATCCAGAGCATCCTGGAGTCCAAGTTACTCCCCTGTCCAGCATATCCAGAGCATCAGGGCGTCCAGAGCATCCCACCATCTGCAGCACCAGAGAAGCATCCCTGGCACCTCGAGCACCCCAGCTTCCAGAGCATCCCCAGTATCCGGAAGCAGTTTGCAGGGACATCCCAGCAGCGGGAGAGGAGGAAATGTCTGCCTGTGAGTAACGGGGAGGGGACCCTCGCTGCTGCTGCTGGGCTCCTGGGAATGCCACTGCCCTGAGGGCAAGTGAGGAGGGAGCTTGGGGGAAGAGCAAGAGAGAAAGAGGAGGAGAGAAGAGACGATGGACAGGGAGAGCAGGCAGAGGTGGGACTTCTACCCCTGGAGCTGGCTCCGGCGATGATCACCTAGCAGAGGTGGGAGTGGAGAAGGTTCCCCCCCCCAGCTCCAGAGCCAGCCCTGCCAGCCAGCTCCTCATGGAGGGCGACCTGGGGACCCCCAATGCCAGCGTGCTGGGGGAGCACTCACTGCTGGCGGGCAGCAGCTGGCTGGCAGCTTTCCTCTGCTTCATCATCCTGCTGACCACGGCGGGGAACTTCCTACTCATCCTCCTCATCGTCACCCAGCGCTCCCTCCGCAACACTTCCAACTACTTCCTGGTGTCCCTCTTCATGTCCGACCTGATGGTGGGGCTGGTGGTGATGCCCCCGGCCATGCTCAACCAGCTGTACGGCCGCTGGGTGCTGCAGGGGGACTTCTGCTCCCTCTGGTCCTCCTTCGACGTCATGTGCTGCAGCGCCTCCATCCTCAACCTCTGCCTCATCAGCCTGGACCGCTACCTGCTCATCATCTCCCCGCTCAAGTACAAGCTGCGGATGACCTCCTGCAGAGCCCTCTGGCTCATCCTGGCCACTTGGACCTTGGCCGCTTTGGCCTCCTTCCTGCCCATCAAGATGGGTTGGCACCAGCTGGAGTTGGAGGTTCGGCCCCCGAACGCCACCTGGCGGGGGGACGAGGAGCAGTGCAGGCTGCTGGTCAGCTTGCCCTACGCCCTGGGCGCCTCCTGCCTCACCTTCTTCCTGCCGTCTGCCGCCATCTCCTTCACCTACTGCCGCATCCTCCTGGCCGCCCGCAAGCAAGCGGTGCAGGTAGCCTCCCTGGCCTCCAACGTGGCCACCAGCACCACTGATGACACCACACTGCAGGTAAGGTGGCCACGGGGACCTTAGAATTACAGAATTGAAGGGACCCCAAAGATCATTCAGCTCCAACTCCCCTGCCTTGGGCAGGGACACCTCACACTAGAGCAGGTTGCTCAGAGCCACATCCAGCCTGGCCTTAATAACCTCTAAGAATGAGGCTTCCACCACCTCCCTGGGCAACCTGTGCCAGTGTCTCACCAGCCTCATGGTGAAGAACTTCTTCCTAACATCCAATCTGCATCTCCCCACTTCTAGTTTTGCTCCATTCCTCCTGCTCCTATTACTACCTGACAGCCTAAAACTTTCCTCCCCAGCTTTCCTGTAGCCCCTTTCAGATACTGGAAGGCCACAATAAGGTCTCCTCTCCAGACTGAACATCCCCAACTCTCTCAGTCTGTCTCCATAGCAGAGCAGCTCCAGCCCTCTGCTCATCCTCATGGGCCTTCTCTGGCCATGTTCCAGCATGTCCACATCTTTTCTGTCCCAGGGGCTCCAGAACTGGATGCAGTACTCCAGGTGGGGTCTCACCAGAGTGGAGTAGAGGGGGAGAATCACCTCCCTCAACCTTGCTTCTTGCAGACACCCCCCACCCCCAGGATTTGGGGGGTTTCTGCCTTTAGAGGCTTGGGGCTGACAAAGGATTTTGGCAGCCAGGTCACAGGGAGGGAGGTTTTTGAGCAAGCTCCAGCTCCCTGATAGCTGCTCCATGATGTCCTCCAAAGTGCTCTGTGTCCTGTCCCAGCCATGGTGTGTTTCTGAGCTGCTCAGGAGCACGGAAAACAGCAGGAGCAGAGAAAATAAATGAAGATGCAGGCAAAATTGCTTGGCAGCACAAAATAAATTCAGCTTGGGCTCCCCTCTCCTCTCAGCATCATCCCAGAGGGTTTTCATCTTCTCTGCCTTGCCACTCATAAATCTTGGCCGTGGTGGGTGTGAGGTGCATGGAGGAAAAGGAGCTGAATTAATAGCAACCACAAAATTCTGGGGAGCACCTAGTTTGGAACACCCAGCTGCTATTTTTGTTACCTGGGCTATAATGGGAATAGCAAAATGCCTCCCTCCTGGCTCCATCCTGGCCCCAAAGCCATGGTTACTTAGAACCCAAAGCCTGGCCGAGCTCGTTTGGGATTCCCCAGGAGCAGCTAATTGCCACTAAATCTAACTACTTTAATTCCTGCTAATTGGCTTTCCTGACCTCCCCTCCTACAGGGAAAAGGCAAACTTAATTGCTTTGAAATCCCTTCCTTGAATTTCATCTTCTCTCTGAAGAAAGGAGGCAGCACTCTGAGCCTGGCAGCTCTCCTGCAGGTGCAGAGTTATGCCAGGCTCCCAGAAGGAGAGTGAGAATTAAGGAATAAACAGAAAGTAGCACAAAATGTCCATTTCCTCCCCAGATGCCAGCTTCTGGACTCAGCCTGCCACAGCCCTGCAGTGCAGGGGGCTTGGCTGCTCTTCCCTGCCCTAGGAAAGCAACAGCTGCCCCCCAGTATTTCCACAGTGACCCAGCAGGTTGCTGAGAACCCCAAACTGTCTCAGGTCCAGCCAGGGAACCAGCAAGTGTCATCTTTTCAGCTGGGCTTTGCTTTCCTTTTGGGGCAGGAAGCTGGGTGGTGAGAAGGCCTTGTTCAGTTACACAGGAAGCAGCAGCCTGCCCCAGGGCTCCAGCACCCTCACATCAAACAAGTTCAGATGGAACCTTCTGGCTTCCACTTTGTGCCCACTGCCCCTTGTCCTGGCCCTGGGCACCACTGACAAGAGTCTGGCCCCAGCCTCTTGCTCCCCCACTTTTAGCTCTTGCTGAGCATTGCTCAGATCCACTCTGGGACTGCTCTTTCCCAGGCTCAACACCTTCAGGGCTCTCAGCCTTTGCTCCTCACAGAGCTGCTCCAGGGCCCTCAGCTTCCACTTGACTCTCTCCAGCAGTTCCCTGTCTCTTGGCGAGCCCAGAACTGGACCCAGTGCTCCAGATGTGGCCTCACCAAGGCAGACTAGAGAGGAGGAGAACCTCCCTGGACCTGCTTTCCACACTCTTCTTCGCACACCCCAGGAGACCATTTGCCTTCTTGGCCACAAGGGCACATTGCAGTCCCACGGAGAACTTTTTGCCCACCAAATTCTTTCAAGGTTGGGGGTTTCTGTTGCTTCCTCTTCTTGACCCTGTGAGTCAGGGTCTGTAGTCTGTGCCATCCTTCTGCCCCTTGCAAGAAGAGAAATAAATAAGAGGAGGTTTTGTTGCAGGATCTGCAGCACCAAACACCACTGCCCTCAGGCAAGAGGCTGGTGCTGCTGCCAGGAGAACCACTTGCTGAGCACCCATCTCCCTCTGCAGGTTCCCTGTGCCCCGAGCCAGCCTGTGAGCAGCGAGAGCAGGAGGTTCACCACCAAGCACAGCAAGAAGGCACTGAAGGCCAGCCTGACACTGGGCATCCTGCTGGGCATGTTCTTCGTGGCTTGGCTCCCCTTCTTTGTCACCAACGTGGCACAGGTAAACATGCCAGGGGGTTTATGTTGGGTCCTCTAAAGGTTTTCACTTTGAATCTAGCTGAGTTCAGTATTAGGCACCTGCAGGTCTTGCTGGGAAACCTCTGGGATCAATGAAGGGAGCACTGGCAAGGAAAAACCTCACCAAACTGGTTTGGGTTGGACATTTAAAGCTCATCGAGTCCAACCCCCCTGCAGTCCCCCAGCAGGGACATCTGCAGCCACAGCAGGTTGCTCAGGGCCCCAAGCAACCTCAGCTGGACTTTCAAAAGGCAAATGTTGGGATGAGAAGGACTGGAGGGCTCTGAGATGTGCAAAGCTGGACAGAAGCCAGCACTGAGTGCTGCCAGCCCAGCCCCAGCCCTGTGCTGGGCTGATCCCCAGCAGCATGGGCAGCAGGGTCAAGGAGGGGATTCTGCCCCTCTGCTGAGCTCTGCTGAGGCCCCCCCTGCAGTGCTGGGGCAGCTCTGGAGTGCTCAGCGCAGCACAGACAGGGACCTGTCGGAGCAGGGCCAGAGGAGGCCACAGCAATGCTGGCAGGGCTGGAAGGGCTCTGCTGTGAGGCCAGGCTGAGACAGTTGTGCTTGTTCAGCCTGGAGAGAAGAAGGCTCCAGGGAGACCTTCTGGTGACTTTTTGGGACTTAAAGAAGCCATCAACAAGCTGTGAGCAGAGTTTTTCTCAGGGCCTGTTGTGGCCGGCCAAGGAGTGTTGGTTTGGAACTAAAAGAGGGAGACTGAGAGTGGAGAGAAGGGAGAAATGTTTGACACTGAGGGTGGGGAGAGCCTGGCACAGGTTGCTCAGAGAGGTGGAAGCTGCCTCATGGCTGGGAACATTCCAGGTCAGACTGGGGCTGTCAGCAACCTGAGAATGTCCCTGCTGCAGGGGTGCTGGACTGGGATGACCTTCAAAGGTCCCTTCCCACCCAAAGCAGTCTGGAATTCTCTGCCTGGAGAACCACTGTGGGTTTGGGCCTCGGTGGCAGCCACTGCTGACCCTTGCTGTGTCCCTGCTCCAGGCAGTCTGTGGCTGTGTCCCTGCTGGCTTCTTCGACGTGCTGACCTGGCTGGGCTACTGCAACAGCACCATGAACCCCATCATCTACCCTCTCTTCATGAGGGACTTCAAGAGGGCCATGGGCAAGTACCTGCCCTGCTGCCGGCGCTCGGGGGAGCCTCGTCCCAGCGCCATCTCCCTCTCCATGAGGAACTCCAACAGCGGCCCCCGCGCCGCCGCCTCCCTCAAGAACGTCCTCAGCCTGCAGCCTGAGACCGACTCGGTGGACTCCGGGGGGCTGGGCAACGACCACGGCCCCGCAGGTGTGCCCTGTGCCCGCCTGGGCAGCCTCTTCGACGTGGAGCCGCCGGACACGGAGCTGCAGCCCAAGCGGCTCAGCACCCCTGTGGCCTGAGGGAGGGCAGCCCAGCTCAGGGTGGGTTATGGACCTCTGCCTGCTGGGAAGGCTCCCCCAGCTCAACGTGAACTCTTCAAAGGGGTTGTTTTCTAGAGGCATCTCCCTGCACACCCCTCCAGGCGCTGTCTGCATCTGCTGGGAGAGGTCCCCAGTGAGCACTCCATGGGCAGCTGTCAACTGTGCAGAGCCACTCGGTGGCTGAATTCATCTGCCCTGTTGCCAGGCTCACAGGATGTCAGGGGTGGGAAGGGACCCAAAGAGATCATCCAGTCCCCTCAGCATCCTCATAGCCCTCTACTGTCCCTCTCTCTCTCCATCCCTCCTTCACTCACCATCACCAGTTCCTCACTTTCTCCAAGAGCTACTTCTCATGGCCTTTTCCTTCTCTGGTTAGCCTGCCCCTCAGACTCAAGACCCTTCCACCAGCCCTCATCTCCCTACACTTAGATCACAACTCAGAGCCAGCTTCCACTCTCCCAGCTCAGCAGATCACCTCCATCTGCCCCGTGGAATCCACAACTCCTGACTCAGAGAGGAGAGGCCTGGCGCTGCTGCAGCCCACAGAACATCACATCTCCTTGGAGCATCATGTCCTGACCAGGCTTGGGCTGGAGCTGGAGCTTGGGCTTCCTGCAGAAGAAGCCTGGAGGAGCTACAGCAGGGTGGAAGCTCGGTGTTGAATCACCAGCAGGCTGCACTATGGGGGATTGAAGCTGCTGCAGAACGTTCAGAGCTGCTCCTCAGATCTCCAGCGAGGGCGTGGGTGTGCGATGTGTTTGTGGCTCTCTGGGTATCCTGACAGGAGGAACTAACCAGAGAAGCTTCCCTTCAGATTTCATCCTACAGCTTCCTATTTTTGGAGCATGGCCATTATACTTTGTTCTGACAACCCATCAAGTTGTGGATGATGCCATTAGAAAACAGACTCCTTCCCTTCCAATAAGGATCTAAATGAATATTGGCTTCTAAATGACAGCCCCCAGCCCTCCTCGGAGAGAAGAGTGAGAAATGTGGTGAGTGGGCACCTAAAACCCCCAACAAACCAACCAATGCTTTCAGCAAGTTCTTCCTCAAGTGCCTTTGGGTGCAGGGCTGGGTCAGGGCTCAATCACTGCCCTCCCTGGGCTTGGACCCTGCAAGCTTTGCTGCCTCTTGCCCAGCTCACACCAGTGATGGTGCTCCTGGAGCTCATGATTCATAAAGGCATGGGATGGTTTGGGTTGGAAGAGACCCCAGAGATCATCTACTCCATCCCCCCTGCCACAGGCAGGGACACCTCCCCCTAGCCCAGGTGGCTGAAGGCCTCATCCCGCCTGGCCTTGAACATCTCCAGGGAGGAGGCATCCTCAGCCTCCCTGGGCAACCTGTTCCAGTGTCTCACAGACAAGCACAAAGCATCTCTGGGACAGGAGATGCTGGGAGAAGCAGCCACACACCAAGCAAGTCTCAGTTTTCCTTTCCACCTTGCCCAGCTGTGTTCCAGAGCTGCCCCTCAAGTGTTTCCAGGACACTGTCACAGATCCCCTTGCCCCAGGGCTGGCCCAGTGCTTACTGCTGAGAAGCAGAGATTCAAACCATCAGACTGTTGAGTACATCTTTGCCACGTACCCATGGACAGGCAGCTTGGGTTTGGTGTCAAGCAGGAAGAGCTGATGGACATCTAGGACAGAAATCCATACCCTGGGCTGCACCACCAGGGTAAGAAGAGTGAGAAGACCACAGACTGAACTCTGAAGGTCCATCAGGTAATGAGAGCAGCAGACAGATGGACACAGAGGGGCCAGCATCTTCAAGCCAAGTGTTCCAGAGCAATAACAGGTAACTCATCAAGTCAGGCCTCTGTCACCAGCTGCTTGCTCATGGACAACTCTTCTGACAGGGTGGAGAAGCTGTGTCCCCTCCCTGCAGGCAGCAGCACTGACACTGAAAGCAGCAGCTGCAATCATTGTCCCACAGAGCCCTTCCAGCCATGGATGTGGGAGGTATTTACTCAGATTTATGGTCTGGTTTACACCACAAACCCTCCAGGGGGTTCTCAGGAGGACTTTGTTCCTCTTGGGCTTGGAGAAGGCTCTTTGCTGGAAGCTGTGGCTCAGTCCTGTACGGGCTTGGAAGGCTCTGGGTGGCAGAGAGCTAAAGAAGGGCTTGAGACTGGGGCAGAAAGGGGGGGTGGGGTTTGGAGGCCAGTTTGGGAAGTAGAAATCAAACAGATTTGTGTTTTATCTTATGCCAGGTGTTGGGCTTATTCAAAGCCAATTCAGAGTATGTCTAGAGGGGGCTTTTAGGGCTGGACATGAGTGTGGGACCCAAACCAAAGACTGTGTGGGTTTCTGGCTTGCAAAGCCTGGCAGGAAGTTTCACCAAGTCATGAATCCTCCAAATCCCAACTCTATTTCTTCTGCTGTCTTGCACCTGGGGACTCAAAGCACTGAGGCCTCACACACTCATCAGCCTCAGCTCACAGACAGGGAGATGAAGTTGGTGATTGGAAGGAGCCCAAGAAGCCCTGGCAGCAAACCTGCAGCAGGCTGTGGAAAGGAGCCAGGCAGCCCAAGCCCTTCACCTCCCTGGGCAGCAGAGCAGAAGCAGGGCACTGAGATACACACACCTGGGCAGTCAGAGCCTGCATCCCATCTGCTCACCTGAAAACCAAGAACCAGATGGACCAGGGATGGAAAAATGTGTTTTAATCCCTCAGTGAGCAGCCCCTCTCCAGCTTAAAAATCCCTTCTGAGCCACCTGCTTTCCCAAAAGGGCACAGCTCCTAACCTGGCAGCTGCTTCCCTCCAGGATAAACCTGGCTTGTGTGAGGAGGGAAGAGCTGCTGCAGGAGCCAGGCAGGAGTCAGCCCATCCAGGCAGCCTGTTGCCCTTGCTCTGCCCTGGGAGCTGCTGTGAGTGGCTGCTCCAGGAGCTTTCAGCTGGTACCATGCTCCAGGCTCTGGAACCACAGCTCCAGCTCTGCCCACAGTCCTCTGGGAACCCCAGCTGGCAGGGGTGCCAGTGCTGAGTCAGCATCTCTGCCCAGCACAAGCAGCTCTGCTTCACTCCTCCTGCTGCTACCTGTCCCCACTGTCAGGACAGGGCACTGAGGTGTCCCCCTGAGGGCAGTGGGTAGGATGCTGGGCAGGGGGCAGAGCCTCACCACCAGCCCCATCCTGCTCTGGCTCTGTGCCCTCCTCATCCCCAGGCTTGCTGCCTGCTGCCTCCTGAGGTTTCTTGGCTGCAGGGTTGCAGAGGCTGCTGCTGCCCTTCTCCTCCTGCCAGCACTCCTTGATTTTAATGCCCACAGCTTTCAGGATGGTGTTCACCTGCTTCATGTAGTCCAGGTGCCCATTCACCTGCAAGAGCAAATGCCCTGTTAGTGGGCAGGCTGTGGGCAGCCCAGCTCAGCCATGCCCTCCATCTCAGAGCTGGTGTGGAAAATGCAGTTTTCCATGGAATAACCTCTCCCAACTGGCACAGGCTGCTGCTGGGTTCCTTTTCCTTTGGGATATGAATGCTTAAATGCTGGAAGGCTGCTGGGTTGCAAAGCCCCCCCAGACTGTGGGTGCTACAAGGGCAAGAGGAGATGATCTCTCATGATGATCTCTCATGATGAGAGATGCTCAGGTAGGACACCTGGGCAGGAGGTTGTAGTGAGGTGGGGGTCAGCCTTTAAGTCAACCCAACCCCACCACAGCCACTAAACCACATCCCAAAGTGCCATGGCCACAGGTTTCTTCAACACCTCCAGGGATGGGGACTCCACTGCCTCCCTGGGCAGCCTGTTCCACTGTCTGACCACCCTTGCAGGGAAGAAATTGTTCTTTGTGTCCAGCCCAAAGCATCCCAAATGTTAAAGATATCCTTGAGCATGACCAGTGTGATGTGAATTTGGCAGGAAAATAAAGGGATGAGAGAAAGGAAATAAGTTTTGGAAGCCTGAAGCCCTAAGGGGGTGAGACAGAGAGCAGCTGTACAGAGGCAGTGAGGGGCAGGCCAGGATTAGGAAGAGGGAGCATTAATTGTGGATGAATATGGAAGCATTAGGAGGGGAAGGTGCCTTCCCCAGCACCCCTCCACTGCCAGCTCACTCCAAACCAGCCAGCTGAAGGCAACAGCTGCCACCATGAATCTGCAGCTCTTGATGGAGCTGCTGGGGCTGGGCTTTTGCTGATGCCCACACTCACAGCTACCAGGAGTGGAATCACAGAATCATTTTGGCTTTGGCAAAGCCCTTTAAGCTCATCCAGTCCAAACATTCTCTAACTCTACCACCAAGGCTGGGGCTAAACCATGGCCCTCAGCACCACAGCTCTGCTGCTTTAAACCCCCTCCAGGGATGGGGATTCAACCCTGGTCCAGCCTTGGAGAAGCCTTTCAGTGAAGAAGCTTCTTCCAATGCTCAACCTAAACCTCCCCTGGCACAACTCCAGAATGAGTTCTTCTCTTTCTGGGTTGGAGCCTGAACACTCAAGAGCCTCTCCAGCTCTCTCCACATTGCACAACATGCCACTCACTTTTAAGGTGGCTGTAATCAAAGACTTCATTTCTGTGGTGCTAATCCAAATGGAAATGATTCTAATGAGCTGCTGTAAAGGTTGTTTTAAATGGCTCAGTGTAAACTCTGCAGATAATCATTGCTGGGAAATAATTGAAATGTAATCTCTTGGGCCTCAGAGGAAAAAGAGATTTTCCTCAAAATAAAGGCTAGATAGAGCAGGCTGGACTGACCCTAAACCCAGCAGCTCCCTGCTGTTACCCACTGCAGCAGTGACACAACTTGTTGGCAGACCAGTCCCTGCCAAGCTCCTCAAGGCACTGGCCCTGGAGCATGGAGGTGGTGGAGAGCAACAAGGAGAGGGAGGTGCTGAAGCCTCTTGGCTTGCTGTAGGCTGAAAGCTTGACAGGAGCCACAGTGCCTGACTGGAACAGGCTGCCCAGGGGGAGGTTGTGGATGTCTCCTCTCTGGAGGTGTTCAAGGCCAGGCTGGATGAGGCCTTGAGCAACCTGGGCTGGTAGGAGGTGTCCTTGCCTATGGCAGGGGGTTGGATGAGGGGCAATGGGTGGAAGCTGAGGCATAGGAGGTTCCATGTAAACCTGAGGAAGAATTTTTTTCACTGTGAGGGTGACAAAGCACTGGAACAGGCTGCCCAGGGGGGTTGTGGAGTCTCCCTCTCTGGAGATATTCAAGAACCATCTGGATGCATCCCAGTGTGATCTGCTCTGGGTGATCCTGCTCTGGCAGAGGAGCTGGACCAGATGATCCTTTGAGGTCCCTTCTAGCCCCTGGCTTTCTATGATTCTTTGACCTTTAGAGTCCCTTCCAACTCAACCCATTCTGTGAGTCTATGAGAAGTGCCCAGGGAAACCAAAGCACCCAATTCTTGCCTGGTGTGGAACACTCTGCCCACGTTCTGCCTCCCTGCAACGCTCAGATGTTAATACCAGCCCTGATGTGCAGGCTGCCATCTGAACAAACAGCAATCAGCCTAATCCACCACAGCTCAATCACTGCCTTGCTCTCTCTAACAGGTGCTGTCAAATCAATCAGTCCCACTGGAACCATCAGGAAGCCTTTTATAAGTGCATGTGCTGAGGGGGAGGACATTTCTCTCTCTGGAGGATTGCTGACAGTCAGCTAAAAACCACACTGAAGAAGGCAGCCGAGTGGGGAGTGCCATGGAGGTGAGCTCCTGCTTGTGCTGAGGCCTCTCAGTTCTCCACTCCTCTGAGGATTCTCCTGCTACCACAGCAAAGAGAGCCAAGCCCCTGGCATCCAGTCCACTTTTCACCATGGATGGACTGGGAGAGGCTTAAAATCCTGAGGCTGCCTGCAAACTATTTTCACACTGAGCTCCTTTGCATTCGCTATCCTCTACCCTTCCAGCACAGCTTGGAATCAGAGCACTGATCTGGTGGGAAAAGATCTCTAAGATCACCAACTCCAACCATTCTCTAACCCTACCAAGGCTGGGGCTAAACCATGGCCCTCAGCACCACAGCTCTGCGGCTTCGAACCCCCTCCAGGGATGGGGATTCAAGTACCTCCCTGGGCAGCCTGCTCCTGTCTTGGAGTACCCAGCTTGTCCTTCCTTTTTCCTGGGGACCTCCAGCAAGGCCACCTGCATGGATGGAGCTGGTCCCCAGAACCATCTCTCTGCATTTCTGCTACACCACTGCAATGTCTCTGCAGCAAAATCCACCTTTGCTTTCTGAATATCTTTGCCCCTGAGTATGTCCCTCCCCATCCTTGCTGCTCTTCCCTTTTCCAAGCACCCCTCAGAAAGCTCTGTGTTTCTTTGCATAAAGCTCCACTGTCTGGAAAAGTGGGAGAGTGACCCCTATTTAATCCAGCCCCGTGCAGGGCTTCCTCTTTTTCCCCTCCTCAGCACTTTGAGGGAAGATGAAGCAAGTGAAAAGTGTCAGCTCCTTGTGGAACTGGAGCAGTGCTGGGCTGGGCTGCTGGCAGCATGCAGCAGGGCTACAGATGCACAACAAGAGCAGACAGCAGCTCTGCAGCCATCAGTCACTGAGCTGAAATGCAAATCCTGCTCCTCTGGGGGAAAAAGGGAGAGGCTGCTGTGAGTCTCTGCTGTGATTGAGAAGGACACCAAGGCTGGTGAGGGGCCTGGAACACAGCCCTTTGAGGTGAGGCTGAGGGAGCTGGGGGTGTGCAGCCTGCAGAAGAGGAGGCTCAGGGCAGACCTCATTGCTCTCTGCAGCTACCTGAAGGGAGGTTGTAGCCAGCTGGGGTTGGGCTCTGCTGCCAGGCACCCAGGGACAGACAAGAGGACACAGTCTCAAGCTGTGCCAGGGCAGGTTCAGGCTGGAGGTTAGGAAGTTCTTCACAAAAAGGGTGATTGGCATTGGAATGGGCTACTCAGGGAGGTGGTGGAGTGCCCATCCCTGGAGGTGTTTAAGAGGAGGCTGCAGGAGTCACTTAGTGCCAGGGTTCAGTTCATTAGAAGGTGTTAGGTGCTAGGTTGGACTTGATGATCTTAGAGGTCTTTTCCAACCTGGTTAATTCTGTGATTCTGAGCCAGGAAAGATAAAGCCTGCAGCACCCTGGGGAGGGGTTTGATGTTCAGGAAGCAAAAGGTCAACAGAAAGAGAGTCTCTGAAGAGGAGTCATAAGGAGGAGAGTGACAGGGATTGACCCAACAGGAAAAGCCTCCCCAGTGCCATCACCGCTTCACAGCTTTGGCCACTTTCCTTTTTGTGTCAGCAAAAGATGTCACTGCTTGCTTGGCAGCGTTGGGAGTGGTGAAGAAATGGATGTGGGAGCTTGTGAGGATGCTGCTGGGAGACAACTCAGTCAGATGCAAAGAGAGAAGAAGAATTACAGTGCTGGAGCAGCTCTATAAGCCTCCACTGCAGCACTTCTTTGTGGGAAGCCTCTGCTTCGTTCTGCCAAATGTCTCTATCTGCTCAGCACCCAGCCCTGTGTTTTTCTGGCAGGGGCTGCACACAGCTCAGCTCCAATGAATGAAAGGAGCTGCTGACAGCTGGGTGTTGATGGGTGGGCTAGTGCTCAAAAAAAAAAAAAATCTCAAAGCCCTTTACAAGTGCCTTTGGCTCCAGAGCAGCACTGACAATCCCCTCCAGCTTGCAGGGACCTTCACCAGGCAGCATGGCAGGAACAAAGAGCATGGAAGCAGCTTAGTGCTGAGCATCTGCCAGGAAATGAGGTACAATATCAGGATGTGGGGACAACAGGACTGCAAGTCAAGGCTGACCATGCCCAGGGAGGCAGCAGCTCAGCTCTGCATGGCTTGTAGTGAAGAGCTGGCTGGTGAGGCAGGAGATGGCAATGAGCTCATGAGTTTGCCGAAGGTAAATTGAATTGAGTATTGCTAAACATATCCAGTGGCTTATCATTAATGACAGCAGATAGCTCTGAGAGAACCAAATGCCTACCAGAAATGCAGGTGGATCAATTCCTGTTTCCTGGACACCAACACCCCTGGAGGCATCAGTCCAGGGCTGCACCTCCAGAGCTGCTGTGATTACGAAGTGGTTCCTGCACCGCAGTGCCGGTGCAGCCCCAGGGACCAAGCTGCAAGTCCCTCTGCAAACCTCACTGCTGTTGAAGGGTCCAGCAAGATAAGATTGCAGCCTGCTCCACAGTCGTGTGTCTGAGCTCCATGTTTCCCAGCTGCTGATCTGCAGTGTGCAAGGCAGCAAAGGCCTTCTTGGAGGAGAACAGCACTTGGTGGCTCCAGGAGATACTTCGGAACCAAAACATCCCCAACAGAGAATCACAGAATGGCTCAGGTTGGAAGGGAACTCAGAGATATCTGCTCCAACCCCCCTGCCATGGGCAGGGACACCTCTCAGCTAGACTTGGCNTAGACATAAAGAAAAAAAAAAAAAAAAGGGATATCACCTTTGGAAAAAAGGAGAGGTATCCCAGGAAGAGTTTAAAGATGTTGTTAGGTCTTGTAGGGAAAAAATGAGAGAGGCAAAAGCCCATTTAAGAGCTTAGGCTGGGCACTGCTTTAGAGAAGAATGAAAAATGCTTCTATAAATACATTAATGGCAAAAGAAGGGGCAAGGAGAACCTCCACTCTTTACTAGATGCAGAGGGGAATAGGGTAACATAAGATGAGGAAAAGGCAGAGGTACTCAACACTTCACACAACCCGAGCCATCCTCTGACAGAACCCAAGCACCTCACTGCCACTGAGTTGGATGCCAGTGGAATTTGTCCTCTGTGCTGGCAGCAGGTGGAACTGCACAGATGCCCAATCCTGGCTGCTCCTGTGCACCCCAGTACAGTCTCCACGTGAGGCTGTAAGCCTAGGCAGAGCTCTGGAAGATCTTTGCACCACCTCCACAGCACTCAGACAGCAGTTCCTGCAGCAGCTGAGCCACTCTAACTCCTTTGGCTAAGGTTTCCCACTAAGGATTTGTAAGCCCTGCTGTGGAATGGGATGGGACAGCTCTGACAGCTGCCTTTCACTTTCCAGGTCCTGCCAGACTTCAAAGCCAATGAAGACAAGCACCACTGGGCTGAAGATCTACAAATGAGGCCCAAATCTGATCGTGCAAGAATTCTATTCAATGAAACTCAATCTGACCTAAATAGAGTTGCTCCTAAAGTGACAGAACGAGGCCACAGCTTGTAAAAGCAAGAGACCAGAGCAATCAGCAGCAGGTGAGGTGAGGTCTTGCCCACAAAACATTCTAAAATCCTTCTCTCTCCCATCTAATATCCTCACAGAAATTCTTTGTGTCTCTCAGCTACCTCCTCAGGCTAACAGAATAACTCCCAAGTACAGCATCTGAAGGGGGAAAGAGGTTGAGTATTTCCTGCTTCTTTCCATTTGTGAGGAACAAGCTGCAACTTCCACACCACTTTTTTTTTTTGCTCAACACCCAAGGGAGGATTTCTTGCCAAAGCAGAGACCAAGAAAATGTGTCCAGAGAAGAGCCACAAGGATGAGCAGAGGGCTGGAGCTGCTCTGCTATGGAGACAGACAGAGTTGGGGCTGTTCAGTCTGGAGGAGAGAAGGCTCGGAGGAGACCTTATTGTGGCCTCCCCATACCTGAAGGGGGCTACAGGAAAGCTGGGGAGGGACTTTTTAGGCTGTCAGGTAGTGATAGGACCAGGGGGAATGGAGCAAAACTGGAAGTGAGGAGATTCAGATTGGATGTTAGGAAGAAGTTCTTCACCATGAGGGTGGTGAGACACTGGCACAAGTTGCCCAGAGAGGTGGTGGAAGCTTCATCTCTGGAGGTGTTTAAGGCCAGGCTGGATATGGCTCTGAGCAACCTGCTCTAGTGTGAGGTGTCCCTGTCCATGGCAGGGGGGTTGGAACTGACTGAGCCTTGAGGTCCCTTCCAACCCTGCCCATTCTATGATTCTAAGTGAGTGCCCATGCAGAGCTACAACCATGCAGGCTGTGGAACTAGAGGAGATTTGTTTCTTTGGTTGCTGATAGGATGTGAACACCCTGAGCTGTTGGCAGTGAAATTGATTTCTTTGTGTTGCACAAGCAGCATGTGCCAGGGCAAATGCAGTTAGGTGCCACAATTGCTCTCATTTATGGCTTCCTGGAGGAGCATGGAAGCAGTGCCAAGGGGGCAGAAATTGCTTTTTCCTGATGCCTCATGAATAAATCCTGTAACTGGGGCATGCAGCCAGCATCCATGGAACCTCCTGCAGGCCAAAAAGGACAGAAGCAACAATTTCCAGCCTGACTGACAGAAGGGGCTTAACAGTTTGTTGGTTTAACCTTGAATGCTTTGAGTTCTTCCCTTTAATTCTTCCTCCTTTTTCTCTCTCTATGTGTTTGGGACACCCCAACACTTGTAGCTGTCCTCAGACTGAGGGCCCACAGCTTTAGAAGCAGTTTTGCTATGTCCTTTGCTAATCTTCCTGCCTGCTTATTTCTCAATTAATTTTCCCCATGCTTAGTCTTCCCTGCTTCATTGCTTCACTTTAATTTCCCCTTTTCTGATTGTGCTGGTAGCAGTGTTCTTGTCACAATGAGCTTCCAATACAGAGTCATTAGAGTTGATATTGTCACTTGAATTCTTAATAGCTTTGCTAAGCTTGCTGCAGCTGTTTCGTGCCTCTCAACCTCCCTCTTCTCACCCAGCAGATTCACAAATTGCATTGGGGTTGGAAGGGACCTTCAAAGGTCATCTTGTCCACTCTCCCCTGCACTCAGCAGGGACAGCTCCAGCTAAAGCAGGCTGCACAGGGACACAGCAAGGCTGATCCCAAATGTCCCCAGGGATGGGACCTCAACCACAGCCCCGGGTAGCCTGTTCCAGTGTCTCACCACTCTCCTTCTGCAGAGCTTCCTCCTGATGTCTAACCTAAACCTCCCTTGCTCCAGTTTCAAACTATTGCCCCTCTTCCTATCCCCACGGGCCCTTCTGAACACTCCCTCCCCAGCCTCCATGTAGGTCCCCTTCAGATATTGAAATGCAGCTCTAAGGTCTCCCTGGAGCCTTCTCCATGCTGAACAGCCCCAACTCTCCCAGTCTGTCCCCATAGCAGAGGTTCTCCAGCCCTCTGAGCATCTTTGTGGCCTCCTCTGGACCCAGCAGGTCCATGTCCTTGTGTTGAGGTCTCCAGACCCAGCAATGCAGGTGAGGTCTCACAGAGCAGAGCAGAGGGGCAGGATCCCCTCTCTCCACCTCTGGCCATGCTGCTTTGGATGCAGCCCAGGCTGCCCTTGGCCTTCTCTGCTGCCAGTGCCCATTGCTGGCTCCTGTCCAGCAGCACCCCCAAGTCCTTTCCTGCAGGGCTGCTCTCAATCTCACCACCTCCCAGCCTGGACTGATATCAAGGATTTCCCCAACCCAGCTGCAGGACCTTGAACTTTACCCTACTGAACCTCATGAGGATCTCCTCAGCCACCTCTCCAGCCTGTCCAGGTCCCTCACAACTGCACACTTTTAAGAGGCAGGTGTTTGCTTTCATGGAAACCTTTCTGCTCTTTCACATCCTCAGTAAATTTGCTACAGCTCTACCTCCTCTGTCAGTAAGAGATCTTGTTTGTGTTGTTATCTTGGCCAGAAACTGACCCTAGATACAAACAAACCTTCAATTTGCTTGAGCTCCTTCCCTTCCACCGCAATTTTCACATCTACTTCCCACAAGCAGCCCCTGCTGAGTTGCATCTCAGAGCTTTTATAGATTTGAATTTGCATTCTTTGCCTGTCAGCAAGCTCCAGGGCTGTGTTTCTAGCCCAAGGTAAGATTCAGAGAGGCTTCAGAAGATATCACATTGCACACACAAACACCCTGAGGCTTCCAGGGTGAGAGAGCACTGCAAGACCTACATAGAACCATGGAATTGTTTGGATTGGAAAAGACCTGCAAGGTCACCCAATCCAACCATCAGCCCAACCATGCCCACTAAACCATGTCCCCAAGTGCCATGGGCACAGGTTTCTTGAACACCTCCAGGGATGGAGACTCCATCACCTTCCTGGGAAGCCTGTGCCAATTCCTGACCATACTGAGCCCCTCTCCATCCCAGCTGGAGGGAGAGCAGCCTGTGAGTGTCTCCTGGAGATCAAACCAGAGGGAGAAAGACCTCCAAAGGGAAGCAGCTCTGTCCCCTGCTGTCTCTGAACCAATGTACCCACCAAGTACTCACCCCTAAAATGTTTTAAAAGGGATAAAATGTCCCAAATCATTTCAGAGGGGCAGCAGGATAAGGAAGCAGGGGACTAAGCACACACAGACCTGCAGCAGTCATTTATGATCCTGCCTGACATCACTCTGGTGATAGCTTTCCAGTGCTTGGCTTCTCCTTCCACTGGAGCTCCCAGTAAGATCACATCCTCAATGATCCCTTCACAGTCTGTTAAGATGAAAGCAGAACAGCTCAGGTTTAGAAGATGGGCCAGAAAAATCTCTCTTTACCCAAGGGAGAGCTGTGTCTGGTGTGTGCACTACAAAACCCATCTGAGAATGGCTTTGAGCTGGGAGAGGGGAGATGGAGACTGGAGATGAGGAAGAAATTCTTGAGAGTGAGGATGGCGAGAAACTGGAACAGGTTGCCCAGGGAGGTTGTGGATGCTCCTCTCTGTGTTCAAGGCCAGGCTGGATAAGGCCTTGAGCATCCTGGGCTAGTGGGAGGTGTCCCTGCCCAAGGCAGGGGGTTGGAACTGGACAATCTTGAAGGTCTCTTCCAACCCAACCCATTCTATGAATCTATGATCTAAAAACCAGAAGCAAAGGAGAATCCTGAACATCATTTTGTGCTGATGTTAAAGTGCCCACAGTTCCAGCTGGAGTCTCTAAATCTGGAAATTGGAGCTCTTGAGGCAGAGAAAGGAATGAGGCAAGAAATGGCCTGGCCTGTGAGCAGGAAGATGCAGCTCAAGCAGCAGACCCGTGTGAAGTTCTCTCCACAGAGGTGTTGAGCTGGGTTTGCACAGAGCACAGCTGTTGGGTTTGGGGCCAGGGGAAAGAGGCTGACACTGCAGAGAAGTGAGCAAATGTTGTGTACTAAGCATGGAAAACCTTCCCCTTAGAGATGAGCTGACAAAGAACATGAGCTGTAGACACACCAGAAACCCCCCAGGTTCTTCATCCTGCTGGAGGACAAGCAACAGTGAAGGCATTTGGCAACACCAGGTGAGCAAACTGGGTTGATTTTCCTCAAGAGTGCTTCAACCTCAGCTTGAACCTCCACCTGACCCAGGGTCATGAGCTGCTGAAAAGGAATGTTGGCTTTTAAGCATAATAAATCCTCCTCTCTTAGCAGAGAGCTCCAGCTGGGGCATTGCAGTAAGAAGAGTGATGGGAGGGGAGACATTGGGCAGCTCTGCTGAGCCATTCCCCCAGCAATGCCTCTGCCACCTGAGCAGATTTCTGTCGTGTGAGACCCAAACCCAAACCAGTTTCAGCTGTCCCAGGTCCCAGCTCCCTTCCTTCTGTGGCTGGACTGTGCCAGTGAAGAGGTCCTGCACCAAAAACTCTGCCTTTCAGCTCACAGACAGCTCAGCTTTGTCAATTCAATGAAAAGGAAAAAAAATGAGTGTGTGGTGGGGAGCTGCCCTGATCCAGAATGAGAGTCTTTGGATTTCTTGGAGCATTCTTTCTACTGTGTGCAGTTCTGGAGCCCCCAGCACAGGAAGGACATGGAACTGTTGGAGTGGGTCCAGAGAAGGCCACCAAGATGCTGAGAGGGCTGCAGCAGCTCTGCTGTGAGGACAGGCTGAGAGAGTTGGGGCTCTGCAGCCTGGAGAAGAGAAGGCTTCCAGGAGACCTTAGAGTAGCCTTCCAGAATCTGAAGGGGGCTACAGGAAGGCTGGGGAGGGACTATTGACAAGGGCTTGCAATGCCAGGACAAGGGGCAATGGGTTTGAAGTGGCAGAGGGGAGATTGAAAGTGGATGTTAGGAGGAAGTTGTTTGCAGTGAGGGTGGTGAGACACTGGCACAGGTTGCCCAGGGAGGTTGTGGCTGCTCCCTCCCTGGAGGTGTTCAAGGCCAGGTTGGAGGAGGCCTTGAGTGAGCTGTGCTAGTGGGAGGTGTCCCTGCCTATGGCAGGGGGTTGGAACTGGATGATCCTTGAGGTCCCTTCCAACCTTCCCATTCTATGATTCTATGGCAGCCAACCCTACAGCCCCCTAAGGATTCCCTCTTCACATTCCTTAGCCACAGCCCTGCCTTACTGCAACGAGAGGCTGCAGCCCAGCAAAGCAAAGCCTGAAAATCCCTCAGCACTCTTAGGACACACAAAAAAACCCCAAGAAAATCCAAAAAGGAAGAGCTCTAAGGCCAAGACCAGGATCTGAGTTGTGGGCTTCAGTATGGCTCTGTTAGGATCAGTCTGGATTTGATTAGATTTCTTTTTGAGACCAGAATTCCTCTGTTTGAGGACTTCCACCTTAAACCAGCAGTGAAGTTCTGCTGCACAGCTGCCCACAGACAAAATGCTGAACACCTCCAGGCTCAGTTGACTCCATGCCCACCTGCCTGGCTTTTATTGAACACTTGCCTGCAGCAAGCTCTTTATTCATTAGTGCCTCTTTTGTGAGGCTTAAATGGTTAATGAATTCAATTAGCTACACAGAAGGGGAGGGGGGGAATGGAGAGGGCAGGGAGAAAGGCAGGCTGCAAGCACACTCACTGCTGACTCAACTCCAAGATGCAATTTCCATCAACTGATCACAATCATTTTATTCTTTCTCTAAATTAAAAATAGAATCTGTTGATAAGCAGCCCCACAGTGGGTCATGAATTGACAGATGGCTTTCTGCTTGACTTTGGGGGAGAAATCACCATCAACGTAGCATCTCAGTGACTTAAATGGAAAGGAGGGCTCAGGGAAGGAGATGCAAGAGCCACACAGAGCTTCCAAGAAAGGCAAAGCATCCTCTGCCAAGAGCATGGTGCCACGTGGGCAGCTCACAGACTGATCTGGCAGCCCAATGGCACAAAAGGTCACCTCCCTCTTTACAGACTGGAGAGCAAAGTGACTGGAGCCCCTCAAGTGAAGGTGCTGGGTTTAAATCACAGGGTTTGGTGCAAATGACAGCAGAATTTGGCTCCAAAAGCATTTAAAAACAAATGGGGTTAGGGTTTTTTTTTTTTTTCCTCCTGTCCTAAAAGAATCACAGAATTGCTTGGGTTGGAAGAGCCTTTTAAGCTCATCCACTCCAACCATTTGGTAATTCCACCAAGGCTGGGGCTGAACCATGGCCCTCAGCACCACAGCTTTGTGGTGGAGCAGACTGCCCAGGGAGGTTGAGGGTTCAACCACCTCCCTGGGCAGTCTGCTCCAGACTTTGAGAACCCTTTCAGGGAAGAAGTTTCTTCTAATGCCCAACCTAAACCTCCCCTGGTGCAACTTGAGGCCATTTCCTCTTGTCCTGTCACTTAATCATTGGGAGAAGAGACCAATCCCCACCTGGCTCCAACCTCCTTTCAGGGAGATGTAGAGACCCAGAAGGTCTCCCTCAGCCTCCTTTTCTCCAGGCTGAACACCCCCAGCTCCCTCAGCTACTCCTCTCCAGCCCTGTTCTCCAGACCCTTCCCCAGCTTTGTTGCCCTTCTCTGGACCTGCTCCAATGTCCTTCTTGGAGTGAGGAGCCCAAAACTGAACCCAGTACACAGTACTCAGACTCTGTTCCAGAAGAACTCTTCCTCTTGGAAGAAGAACTTCTCTACTAGCAGTAAGGGAAGGAGAACAAGGTCAGAAGATGACTTTTACCTTTTTCTTGAGTCATTTCCTGCAGGCAGAAGGAAAAGACTCTTGCTCCCAGATTGAAGCCAATCAGTGTGACAGGTCACTTGCCCTAGGGAGGAAGGAGAGGAGAAAACACCATCACACTCCTCTCTCACAGCATCCTGCCAGGGCCTCTGCAGCACCAGGGAATGGTTTTAACATTCTCTCTTTTACCTTTGCACCAATCTTTTCTTTTTGCTCTCAGAGTCCCACAAGGAGAGCTGGCCTGGCTGGCTGGTGATGTGCTTTAAGCCACCTGTCATTTGTGACCTGCATCTCTGTTTACAGGATCCCAGAATCCCAGCATGCTGGAGCTGGAAGGGACCCCCTAGAAATCATCCAGTCCAACCCCCCCTCCTAAAGCAGGGCACCCACAGCAGCTTGCCCAGCATCACAATGGCCAAGGGGGGTTTGGAAGCTCTCCAGAGAAGGAGACTCCAAAACCTCTCTGGGCAGCCTCCAGCATCCTCACAATGAACAAATTTCTCCTCCTGTCCAGATGGAACCTCCTGGGTTCCAGTTTGTGCCTATTACTGCCCATTCTGTCCCTGGGCACCACTGACAAGAGTCTGGCCCCAGCCTCTTGATCTCCATCCTTTAGATACTGACCTGGTGAGAGTCCAGAGAGCTCTGAGGATGGCCTTGGGCACCTCCAGGGAGGGGACAGCCACAGCCTCTCTGGGCAACCTGTTCCAGTGTCTCACCACCCTCACTCTAAAGGATTTATTCCTAATCTCCTTTCTAAATCTCCCTCTTCCAGCTTCAATCCATTCCCCCTCATCCTGCCCCTACAAGCTCTGAAGCTGAAGCAGCCATCTCAGGTTGCTGAGTCAGCATAAAATTAATCACTAATGGAGAAGCAAAGGAAGATGCAAACCTCTCTGGGCTGCCTGCTCCAGGCCTCCAGCACCCTCACACCAAACAAATTTCTCCTCCTGTTTAGATGGAACCTCCTGGGTTCCAGTTTGTGCCCACTGCCCCTTGTCCTGTCTCTGGGCACCACTGCCAAGAGCCTGGCCCCAGCCTCTTGCCCCCTCCCCATTAGCTCTTGCTGAGCATTGCTCAGATCCCCTCTGGGGCTGCTCTTCTGCAAGCTCTCAGCCTTTGCTCCTCGCAGAGCTGCTCCAAGCCCCTTGTAACATCTCTGCAGCCTCCCCTGGACTCCCTGCAGCACTTCCCTGTCTTTTTGAACTGGGGAGCTCAGCGCTGGACACAAAGCTTTGGAAAAGCTTTAAGCTAAACAGAACAGATGTGGGCAGGATTTCTGTGACTCACTTGGCAGTTCCCCACTGCAGCAGAGCCCTGCTGGTTACCCTCATGCAGCACTGCTTCGTTTCTCAGGTTGTTGTTCATTTTGAGCTCCCTGTAAGGGCCTCACTTGACAGTCACCTATCAGACTTCACCTCCATGGGGCAAATCCCCTCCAGCCAGCCTGCCTGGGTGATTTCTAGCCCCCATTACCTGCTGTCAGCTGAGCAGGACCTGTGCCAGGTGTTTGCCCACTTCAGCAGAGCAGTGCAAAGACTCCCCAGGGGCTGTCAATGACACTGGCAACAGTCAAGAGTGATGCTGCCCAAGTCAAGGCTGTCACAATACCTGCAGCACACAAAGCAAGCAGCACAGTCACCAGTCTGGGCTGCTCTTAGGAAATGATCAGCAGCAAGACAGATTCACAGACTGCATGGGGTTGGAAGGGACACTCTAAGGTCATCTTGCCCACCCTCCCCTGCACTCAGCAGGGACAGCTCCAACTAGAGCAGGCTGCACAGGGACACAGCAAGGCTGATCTCAAATGTCTCCAGGGAGGTTGTGGCTGCTCCCTCCCTGGAGGTGTTCAAGGCCAGGTTGGATGTGAGGCCTTGAGTGACCTGTGCTAGTGGGAGTTGTCCCTGCCTATGGCAGAGGGTTGGAACTGGATGAGCTTTGAGGTCCCTTCCAACCTTACCATTCTATGATTCTATGACTCTATGAGTCTATGCAGAGAGAGAGAAGGGGTAAAACACCCAAAGAACAGGTTTGCTTTGATTTGGAAGTTAAAAGAAAAAAAAACCTTTAACAATAAATAAAAGGTATTTAAGGTAGGGAAGTTACAAAGAGGTATAGGGAAGGGA
>WBNM01028715.1:0-12321 GCA_013399055.1 Ramphastos sulfuratus | reverse complement strand
TGTCCTCTTTTTCTGTCCCTGGGCGCCTGGCACAAGAAGTTCCCCTGGGAGCCTTCTCTCCAACCTGCACAGCCCCAACTGCCTCAGTCCCTGCTCACAGCAGAGCAGCTCCAGCCCTCTGCTCACCTGCCCTCCAGCTGCCAGCAGCACCACACAGCTTGGTGTGGTCAGCAAACTTGCTGAGGCTGCACTCAGTGCCTCTGTCCCTGACACCCACACAGGTGTTGAACAGGACTGGTCCCAGGGCTGACCCCTGAGGGACTCTGCTACCTGCAGACATAAAAGACCTGCTGCCAGCACTGGGCACTGCAGAGCTGCTCTGCACAGGAGCTCACTGGAGTCACTTCTCTGGCTTCCAAATTCTTCTGTGTGCATACACGTGCAGAAAGCATGTGGGGGTTTGGGGGGAGGGAGAAACAATTCAGAGGTTCATTTGGTTTTATAGAAGGGGAAAATCTCTCTGCAAGTCTTGGAGGCAGGAAGAAAAGGAGCAGAACTTTTGTGCTCTCCAGAACTCTCTTGGTTTACTGCACCTCCTAAACACATTACAGAACCACAGACTGTCAGGGGCTGGAAGGTGCCCTGAAAGAGCATCTAGTCCAGCCCCCCCCTGCCAGAGCAGCACCACCTGTGCCTCCAACCTATACAGGAAAGCTCAGAGAGATCTTCTCTCCCACTGGTGAAAGCTGAATGAGATTCCTGCTGAGTGCTGCTTCAGCAGCATGCAGGAGGAGATGTTCACCCTGCCTGGGTGAGAGGTGCTAAGGCCATCTGCTGCTCCACCCCTCTGGGCATCCTCCTGCCCTCCATCTGCTGCTCCACCCCTCTGGGCATCCTCCTGCCCTCCATCTGCTGCTCCACCCCTCTGGGCATCCTCCTGCCCTCCATCTGCTGCTCCACCCCTCTGGGCATCCTCCTGCCCTCCATCTGCTGCTCCACCCCTCTGGGCATCCTCCTGCCCTCCATCTGCTGCTCCACCCCTCTGGGCATCCTCCTGCCCTCCATCTGCTGCTCCACCCCTCTGGGCATCCTCCTGCCCTCCATCTGCTGCTCCACCCCTCTGGGCATCCTCCTGCCCTCCATCTGCTGCTCCACCCCTCTGGGCATCCTCCTGCCCTCCATCTGCTGCTCCACCCCTCTGGGCATCCTCCTGCCCTCCATCTGCTGCTCCACCCCTCTGGGCATCCTCCTGCCCTCCATCTGCTGCTCCACCCCTCTGGGCATCCTCCTGCCCTCCATCTGCTGCTCCACCCCTCTGGGCATCCTCCTGCCCTCCATCTGCTGCTCCACCCCTCTGGGCATCCTCCTGCCCTCCATCTGCTGCTCCACCCCTCTGGGCATCCTCCTGCCCTCCATCTGCTGCTCCACCCCTCTGGGCATCCTCCTGCCCTCCATCTGCTGCTCCACCCCTCTGGGCATCCTCCTGCCCTCCATCTGCTGCTCCACCCCTCTGGGCATCCTCCTGCCCTCCATCTGCTGCTCCACCCCTCTGGGCATCCTCCTGCCCTCCATCTGCTGCTCCACCCCTCTGGGCATCCTCCTGCCCTCCATCTGCTGCTCCACCCCTCTGGGCATCCTCCTGCCCTCCATCTGCTGCTCCACCCCTCTGGGCATCCTCCTGCCCTCCATCTGCTGCTCCACCCCTCTGGGCATCCTCCTGCCCTCCATCTGCTGCTCCACCCCTCTGGGCATCCTCCTGCCCTCCATCTGCTGCTCCTCCCCTCTGGGCATCTTCCTGCCCTACATCTGCTGCTCCACCCCTCTGGGCATCCTCCTGCTCTCCTCTTGATCCAGAAATGATNGCTGAGAGGGCTGCAGCAGCTCTGCTGTGAGGACAGGCTGAGAGAGTTGGGGCTGTGCAGCCTGGAGAGGAGAAGGCTCCCAGGAGAGCTTGGAGTGGCCTTGCAGGATCTGAAGGGGGCTACAGGAAGGCTGGGGAGGGACTATTGAGAAGGGCTTGGAATGGCAGGACAAGGGGAATGGGTTTGAAGTGTCAGAGGGGAGATTGAAAGTGGATGTTAGGAGGAAGTTGTTTGCAGTGAGGGTGGTGAGACACTGGCACAGGTTGAGGGTGGTGAGACACTGGCACAGGTTGCCCAGGGAGGTTGTGGAGCACAGAATAACCCAACGTGATCTTTGATCTGTGATTCTGTGCTCCACAGCCTCCCTGGAGGTGTTCAGGACCAGGCTGGATGAGGCCCTGAGCAACCTGTTCTAGTGGGAGGTGTCCCTGCCTATGGCACAGAGGGGTTGGCACTGGCTGAGCTTTGAGCCATTCTATGAACTCACTTCAACAAAGACTGCTGCCAAGATGTTTTTTTCCTTCCTAGTTTTCAATGGAAGTTTTCTCATTTCCTATTGCATCAGGAGTGACTGCAGAAGAGCAGCAGCAAGCAGAACCAGCAGCAAGGGTTGCTGAGTTATTTTGCCCAGTCTGAGCTTAGTGGTAACCACTACCAGATGGGCAAGAGGCTGTGCTGTGTGTGCAGATGAGAATATCCATGGCAGGGAAGAGCTTTGCTCCACCAAAGTGCCTCTGTAGAGGATAGGCAAACATCTGCAGCTCTCTGAACAGTTCAAGTTGTGAGAGCTGCAGGTCCAAACAGCCTCCACGAAAGGAGGCATTCATGCACCTGCCTGTGGAGTGTCTCTCACAGGAATAAAAGCAAAGAAACTTCTTTTGGGGGGTTACTGAATCCTTACTTTTTGTTGTCAGCATGTCTGGAGAGAAGGAACATCTTCTTGGCTTCCCTGCTGCTTCCTGCTGCTTGTACTGCTTCCATAATTGGAAGCTGCAGGTACAGATGTGCAAAAAAGAAAAAAAAAAAAATGTTCTTTGAGCACACCTCAAGGGTGAGCTCTCTGACCAGGGAAAGGCTCCTTGGGCTTGCTGGAAGGTGTTCAGAGAAGGGCCACGAGGATGAGCAGAGGGTTGGAGCTGCTCTGCTGTGAGCAGAGACTGAGGCAGTTGGGGCTGTGCAGGCTGCAGAGGAGAAGGCTCCCAGGGGACCTTCTTGTGCACCCTGGGTGCCTGGCAGCAGAGCCCAACCCCAGCTGGCCACAACCTCCCTTCAGGGAGCTGCAGAGAGCAATGAGGTCTGCTCTGAGCCTCCTCTTGTGCAGGCTGCACACCCCCAGCTCCCTCAGCCTCTCCTCACAGGGCTGTGCTCCAGGCCCCTCCCCAGCCTTGCTGCCCTTCTCTGGGCACCTTCCAGCACCTCAACATCTCTCTTGAATGGAGAGGCCCAGAGCTGGACACAGCACTCAAGGTGTGGCCTGAGCAGTGCTGAGCACAGGGGCAGAAGAACCTCCCTGCTGCTGCTGGCCACACTGCTCCTGCTCCAGCCCAGGATGCCATTGGCTCTGCTGCCCACCTGGGCACACTGCTGGCTGCTGCCCAGACTAGATCTGTTGTTGCTGCAGAGTGAGCTGTGCTTTGACTGATTCCCATCCTGCACCTTGCACTTTTCCCTCACAGGTGAGCTCATAGCATTGGGAGCTTTCAAAGGCAAGTTGAAGAGCTTAGCAGTGCTGTCTGCAGAGGAGGGACTCTCACTGGCACCTCAAAGGCAGTGGAAGAAGAGAAGCAAACTGCACCTGGCTGACCTGTGGGCATTCAGCCTGAGAAGCTGTTTCACTCTGTCAGACTGAGATGTGTCAGGTACAAAAGCACAGGAGCTACAGCTGGCAGTGGCATTCAGACAGACACAATAAATTGTCCTGCAACCACCAAAACATTGACTCTGCCCATCCAGACTGGCACAGGAAGGGTACCTCACATCAAAATCCCCTTGGCCAGACCTCTTGAGAAGTCAGAGTGCTCATTCAGCTCACAGACCTGAGCCTGGAGCCCCATCAGAGGGCAATGTCACTGCCATCAGGCTCACCTGCCTGGTGATGAGAGCTGTGAGGGTGGCTTCACAATGCAAGCAGAGCCCTTGCAGCTGGGGAGAGGCAGCCCATGGAAGGGCACTCAGAACACAGGCACTGCCCCTGCTGCACTCCTCACAGAGCATGCCAGCCAAAGCTGGGAGAGGGCAGAGATGAAGCTGGGTGCAGGTGGCACTGACAGAGAGGGGAAGATGTCCACAGAAGGGCTTGCAGAGAACAGGCAGCCCAGGGACGTGGCTGAGTCACCATCCCTGGAGGCACCTAAAGATGTGTAGCTGTGGTGCTTGAGGCCAGGGGTCAGTGGTGAAGTGGCAGTGATGGGCTAACAGCTGGGCTTGGTGAGCCTGAAGGCCTCCTCCAGCCAAAACACAGCCTATGACTGCACAAGGCTGGTGGTGAGCTGGGACTGTCAGGATGCTCCCAGAAAGCAATGCCCAAACTAACTGCTGAGCCTGTGGGAGTGCCACAGCTGCACCAGTGCCAAACTGCCATTGCAGAGGAGGCACAAACACAGTGAGTGTGATGGTCTGAACCCATGCCAGAAACCTGCCAGTGAAAGCCAGAGGAGCTGCTCAGGTGTCTGGAACTGAGCAAATGCTTCCTTTCTGCAGTGTTTTGGGAGGGTGTGAGTGGGACTGAAGCAAGCTCCAGATGCCCTCTTCTCACTGCTGGCCTTGGGTGGGAGTTGAGGGTCATATTCATGTGCTGATGGAGGCTAGTTGGAATCGTTTGGTGAGAAGAATTAGATGGTAGGCTTGAAGGGAAAGCAGTGGTGAGGTCTGCTTCACTCACAGCCTTGCTGAGCTGTGTAAGAACAGGGACACAGCCATGGCTAAGGGAGTCTGCCTGTTGGAGTCTGCCTGTTGGAGTCTGTGTTTCCTCCCTGGGCTGCTCTGCCTGGGTCTGTGCAACCCAACTCATCACTCTGCTTCTAACCCCCCCTGGCCCATCCTTCCAGCTCACTTGCACCTAAGGTAGAGCCTGGGGTAAGAGAAGGGGGTGGGGAGAAGGTGGGAGGGTGGTTGGGAGCCCCTCTTGGGCACTCTGCTGGGAGGGGTATGGAACGGTGGTTGGGAGCCCCTCCAGGGCACTCTGATTGCTGGGAGGGGTATGGAACGGTGGTTGGGAGCCCCTCCAGGGCACTCTGATTGCTGGGAGGGGTATGGAACGGTGGTTGGGAGCCCCTCCAGGGCACTCTGATTGCTGGGAGGGGTATTGACAGGTGGCTGGGAGCCCCTCCTGGGCACTCTGCTGGGGGGGGGATTGTGTTTCTGTACTCCCTTGAACTTGTCTATGTCTGTATGCAGCTCTAAGTGTGATATGTTGTAAACTCCTGCTTGTGTATTCTGCTAAGCAATGAATATAAAGCTTCAGCCCTCAGCTTCCAGCCAGCTGAGTCTACTCTGGGTGAATTCATTGTGTGTGTGTGGGGGGGCAACTCTCAAACCATCACAATTCATCACCAAAGACAAAGAGAGGATGATCCAGTCTCACCCTTGCTCACAGGGGAAGAATCCAAAGGGAATTGGATTGCCCTGCTTAGAGAAACCCAGGCAAAGGAGCTGGCATTCATCTGAAGCAGGGCAGGGCAGCCCTGCCACAAACTGGGGTTCTGTAGCTGTTCACAGTCAGGGCTGAGGCTTTCAGACCCAGCACAGCTGATTCCTCTCACACACAGCTGAAGGCAAAGCTTGATGCCATGCTGGAATCTTGGTCCTTAAAGGAACCCCAAATGACTCCTCCTCAAATCTCCTCCAGGACTGGGGGGAATGGAGCAAAGCTGGAGGTGAGGAGAGTCAGGCTGGAGGTGAGAGGGAAGTGGTGGAGCCTGAGGAAGGTGAGAGCCTGGACTTTGGTCATTCTCCATTCCCTTGCTCACTGCCTCAGTGTCTGTGCTGGGGATGCCTGCAGCAGTGGTAGCTAAGGCCAGGCCAGGAGGCTGGCAGGACCAGCACTTGGGGTGCTCATCTCTTTGTCTATTCAGAGGAAGAACTGCAGGCAAGATACAAACCTGGAGGATGTTGATAGTTTGATCTCCTTTGCCCCCCCAGTTCAGCCAGACACCTGTCTGCATCCCAGGGGACCTTCTGGTGGCCTTGAAGTGTCTGAGTGGGGCCTGCAAGAAAGCTGGGGAGGGACTTTTGAGGCTGTCAGGTAGGGATAGGACTGGAGGGAATGGAACCAAGCTGGAAATGGGGAGAGTCAGCCTGGATGTTAGAAAGAAGTTGTTGAGCATGAGGGTGGTGAGAGCCTGGCAGGGGTTGGCCAGGGAGGTGGTGGAAGCCTCATCCCTGGAGGTGTTTAAGGCCAGGCTGGATGAGGCTGTGGCCAGCCTGAGCTAGTGTGAGGTGTCCCTGGGCATGGCAGGGGGGTTGGAGCTGGCTGACCCTGGTGGTCCCTTCCAGCCCTGCCTGATTAGTTCTGTGATTCTATGATTCTATGATTAACCTGGATCGTTTTTCCCAGACTAGGAAAAGGTCTGTGCCAAATGGATACTTAGGGAGGAAAGCAATTCCAGTGGCTTGGTTCTGCTGTGCTCCTGTTCCTGCACAGTCAGGGCATATGTGAGTGAATTTTGCTCAGGCACTGGCATGAGCTGCCCAGGGAGGTGGTGCAGTCCCCCAGCCTGGCTGTGTTTAAGGTGGCTTGGATGTGGTGCTTGGGGCTGTGGTTTAAGGGGAATCTTGTAGGGTTCCAGGTTGGACTTGGGGCTCCTGAGGGGCTGTGCCAGCCTGGCTGTGGCTGTGCCTCTGTGAATGGTTTCCAAGGCAGTGCAGAGCATCCCTGGGAGCAGGAAGTCAAATCATCTGCTGGTAGATGTCAGCACTGGTCCTGCTGGCTTGGCCTCTGCCAGCTGTTCCCTGAGTTTGGTCCTTTAGCAAAGGCTCCCTGTGGAAATGGAGGCTGTCTGAGTGATGCAGTGCAAAGTGGTTGCTGTGAGCCTTAATCCTGCATGTTTGCAGTCAGTCAGCTCACCAGACTGCCAGACACAAAATTATCACATCCAACAGCAGTGTGCCCTTCAGCTGGGAAGCTCTGTAATAATCTCATCTGCCATTGTTTTAATTACAGGCTAGGGTTCAGCAAGGGCAGCTAAAATTAGAAGTGGATGAATGGATTTTGATACGAAGGGGAAGATTTTCTTTCTTTTTCTTTTTCCTTTTCCCAGGGAAATTACATTCTTGGGAGAACTGCAAAACCAGAGAGACTGAAATGGCCTCTCCTGAGCCATAGGGTGGAGAAGGCTCTTCAAAACAAAGGTCAGGGGCAGAAAGACATCTGTTTAGGAGTGAAAAAACCATGCAATGAAAAGTGAGAGGGATGAGGTACAAGTAGGGAGGGGACTGAGGAGAGAGAGGCAAAGAAAGCAAGAAGATGTCTTTTGTAGTTTTGTTCATGAGGTGAACGTGCAAAGCACAGAACAGAACCTGGCAGTGGAGGGGGCAGGGAAGTGCAGTGCAGGGAAGAGTGTCTCAGCCTGACACTGATGGCACTGGGCCATGACAATGCCTCTTGGCAGCTGGGCTTGGCAGGGCAGTCCTGAGTGCCAGAGCCCTCAACACCTCCTTCTGAGAGCTGCTCCAAAATCACAGAGTCATAGAATCATTGAATCACAGAATCATAGAATCACAGAACCATAGAATCACAGAATCACTGAATCATTGAATCACTGAATCATAGAATCACAGAATCACAGAATCATTGAATCACAGAATCATAGAACCATAGTCATAGAACCATAGAATCATTGAATCATAGAACCATAGAATCACTCAGATTGGAAGACAGCTCCAAGCTCCCCCAGCCCAACCTCTCACCCAGCCCTGTCCAATCCACCAGACCATGGCACTAAGTGCCCCATCCAGGCTGTTCTTCAACACCTCCAGGCATGGGCACTCCACCACCTCCCTGGGCAGCCCATTCCAATGCCAATCACTCTCTCTGCCAACAACTTCCTCCTAACATCCAGCCTGAACCTGCCCTGGCACAAATGAGTGCTGAGCCTCACCTGAGTTTACAGGGTGAGGGCTGCAGCTCCCAAACCACAGGCACATAAAGCACTGCTAGGGCAAGCAGGGCTCAACAAATGTCAGGGCTTCAAGGGGAGGGCTCAACACTTTTCTGGGGTACACCTCTGAATGGGAAGAAGGAAAGACCCTTCCTCATGCACTGCTCATGTGTAAGCTGTGGCCTCTCTCTATTCTTTTGATCCATTTTTATTTCCCCTTGCAACAGTGCTCAGCCCTTTGGGATCTGTGTGGCTGCTCTGTGAAAGGGAGCTAGAAATAAAGTCTGATTTCATAAGGGAAATGAACGTTTCAGGCTCTCAACTGTAGCTGGGTGATGGGGGATGGCTCCATGGATTAAAAACATGGAGAACATATGGAGATATTAGTCTGCTCTGAGTAATTAGAACAGAATAGAATAGAATAGAATAGAACAGAATATAATGGAATGGAATGGAATAAAATAGAACAGAACAGAATAAAATGAAAGGGAACAAACAGAAGAGAATAAAATAAGAATAGAATAGAATAAAACGAATTGAACTATTAGAGTAGAATAGAATAAGAATAGATTAGAATAGAATAGAGTAGAACAAAACAGAATAAAACAGGGTAGAATAAGGATAGAATAAGAATAGAGTAGAATAGAATAGAATAGAACAGAATAGAATGGAATAGAAAAGAATAAACCAGAATAGAACAAGAACAGAATAGAATAGAGTAGAACAGAATAAAATGGAATAGAATAGAATAGCATAGCATAGAATAGAATAGACTAGAACAGAATAGCATAGAATAGAACAAAACAGAATAGAATAGAACAGAACAGAATAGAATGGAATAGAATAGAATAGCATAAAATAGAATAGAATAGAATAGAATAGAATAGCATAGAATAGAGCAGAACAGACTAGAAGATAACCAGTACCACCCAGTGTTTGTGTGGTGAGCTCCTGCCTGCTCAGTGAAAGGAATCAGTGCAAACCCTGAGCAGGAGCTGTGCATTTGCTGGACTTTGGACTCAGCTCCCCAGACAGCTTGGTGAGGCTGCTTGGAGGCTCTCTGCAAGCCTCTGCAGCAGCACCAGGAGCCAGGGTGAGTTTGGGTGTGTGAGGAATGTCAGCTTGGACACTGTGTCCCCTGAGCAGTGCAGAGGATAAAGGTTCAAAACATTGCTCTTGTTTGGCATCTCTCAAGTAGCTTAAGGCACCAGTTTGTGCCCACAACGTGCCACACTGCTCCAGACCTTTGATAACCTCACTGTGTTTGAGAGACAGGCATGAATCCAGTCACAGAATTGTCAGGGTTGGAAGGGACCACCAGGATCAGCCAGTCCCAACCCCCCTGCCATGCCCAGGGACACCTCACACTAGATCAGGCTGGCCACAGCCTCATCCAGCCTGGCCTTACACACCTCCAGGGATGAGGCTTCCCCCACCTTCCTGGCCAACCCCTGCCAGGCTCTCACCCCCCTCATGCTCAACAACTTCTTCCTAACCTCCAGGCTGACTCTCCCCATTTCCAGCTTGGGGCCATTCTCCCCAGTCCTATCCCTACCTGCCACCCCCAAAAGCCCCTCAGCAGCTGCTCCTGGCTGCAGCCTGTTTCCTGGGTGGTGGCAAAGGAACCTTGTGCAGAAAATGCAGCCTGGGAATCCAGAGGCTCTGTGGCATGAGGAACTGATGGCATTGGCTCTTGCACTTGGCATTTCAAACTTAGGCATGCCCAGCACTCTGCAAGAGCAAACAGAGAGAAATGTGAGAGAAGCAAACAGCTCATACCCTGAAGAGTTTGCTCCTGCAGTTTCACAAGAGTGCTGAATAAATTTGTGCAGAAATCTGAGCACTCACCAGGGAGGCAGAGAACAGAGGACCAGAAGGGACTAACCATGGGCAGGAGAGCATGAAGCAAAAGGTAAAGAGAGGTCATGTAGGCAGAGGGCAGTGCCTGCACACCCCCAGGTGTGTGTGCAGCTTGTTGTTTGTGTTTCTCACTCTGTACAAATGTGATAAGACACAGATATTAAGAAGGGACACCAGAAGAAAGGAGAGTGTGAGGTCTGTGTCTGGTAATCTCAGGAAGTAGGTGCTGGCAGGAAAATAAAAGACAGAGAGATGTGTACTAAGGAAAGAGAAGAAGGCCAAAGGCATCCTGGCTGGGGTTAGAAATGCTGTGGCCAGCAGCAGCAGGGAGGGGATTGTGCCCTTGTGCTCTGCTCTGGTGAGGCCACAGCTTGAGTGCTGTGTTCAGTTTTGGGCACCTCAATGCAAGAGAGATGTGGAGGTGCTGGAGCCAGTGCAGAGGAGGGCAAGGAAGGGCCTGGGGAATAAATCTGCTGAGGAGAGACTGAGGGAGCTGGGGCTGGTTAGTGTGAAACAGAGGAGGCTGAGGGCAGAGCTCATTGCTGTCTGCAGCTACCTGCAGGGACACTGTGGAGAGGCTGCTGCTGGGCTCTGCTCACAGGGAACTGCAGACAGAACAAGGGGGAATGGCCTCAAGCTGAGGCTGGGCAGGTTTAGATTGGACAGTAGGGAAAAGTTTTTCATGGAGTGAGTGGTCAGGGCCTGGCATGAGCTGCCCAGGGAGGTGGTGGAGTCCCCCAGCCTGGCTGTGTTTCAGGCTGGTTTGGATGTGCTGCTTGGGGCTGGGGTTTAAGGTGACTCTTGCAGAGCAGGGTTCTGGGTTGGGCTTGGTGCTCCTGAGGGCTGTGCCAGCCTGGCTGTGGCTGTGCCTCTGTGACTCTGTGTGTGGCTGCCTAAGGTTCCTTCACTTTGCATTATCCAGAGACTGCAGAAGCAGCAGAGAGAGCAGCAGCAGCCAGGGGAGGAGCAGAGGGAGGCACTCAGTGGCAGGGGTGGCTGCAGCATTGCTTCTCTGTGCCCTGGGTGCACTTTGTGGCACATCTCTCACTCCTGAGGGTTTGTGACTCTGTGAAATTACAGGAGAAATGAGAAGAATCTGTGCACCGAGAGCAGAAATCATCTGCAGGTATGCAGGTGGCAGCAGTGAGAGCAGCCTGCGTTGGGTGGGGGTGGGGAAGGCTCTTTCCGAGCAGAAGTTCCCATGGCCAGCAGGCAGCCGAGGCTCGGGGTCGGTGCCGGACGAGGAGGAACAGCGAAACGGCGCAGGGACGGCAGCAGCTGTAATAGTTGCACGCCTCTGCAAGGGCAGCAGAGCACACATCTAAACCCAAAACGAGGTTGAGCATCTGCACAGCTGCCACAGTGTTCCTGCCTGTGGCTTTGCTGGAAAGCAGCACCCAGAGTCAGCAGCTCAGAGGAGCGAGCCCTGAGGAGCCTCCCATGGCCCTCGCACATGCCGGAGCAAGGGGACGCAGCCCGAGGCCACCTGCAGTGCTGTCACAGGCTCATAGCATCAACCAGGCTGGAAGAGACCTCCAAGATCACCCAGTCCAGCTCCTCAGCCTGTCTGGGTGGGTGTCTGAGCTAAGATCAGCTCTAACTTCCAGTGGGGTTTGTGTCCTTGAATTGCTTGTAGTGGTCACACACAGACTGCTGCCAGCTGTAGTTTCTCCTGCTGAATGTTCCTTTGGCCATCTCCTCTAAATTAAAGCCATGAGGCTACTTGAGGAGCTTTCAGCTGAGGGAAAACAAAAAGCCTTCTCTTTCATGGTCTGCTGAGCCCATTTCAGCTTCAGAGGTAGAAGGACAGGTACCTGTGGAGACTTGGGAGTGAAGCAAGCCTCAGAAAGTCAACTTAGGAAAACATTTGGCTAATGCTATCCCTGTGTTAGCTCTCAGAAGCCATTGAGGGCTTCCATTCAGTGGTGTCTGCTGATTGTCAAGGGAAGAAGTATGGATTTTGGCTGCCTTTCTTTGGATGCTCTTCAATACAGAACCATTTGCCCTTAGAATTGAAAGGAAGTCTGCTCCTTCATACACCCCCTGGTGCCTGGCCTGCCCGAGCCCCTCTGGAGCTCTGCTCACAGCAAAGCTTTCCATGTCTTGTAGACACAGTGGCAAATGGCACACACAGATCTTTCCTTTGGTAGTTTATTTCTGTAGAATCATAGAACCATCGAGGTTGGAAGAGACCACAGAGGTCATCAAGTCCAAAGGCTTATCTGGAGCTCACAACCCCACCACTGCTGCTAAGCTGCTACAAACCACATCCTTAGGCAGCACATCCTCAGGCACCACATCCTTAGGCAGCACATCCTCAGGCACCACATCCTTAGGCAGCACATCCTCAGGCACCACATCCTTAGGCAGCACATCCTCAGGCACCACATCCTTAGGCAGCACATCCTCAGGCACCACATCCTTAGGCAGCACATCCTCAGGCACCACATCCTTAGGCAGCACATCCTCAGGCACCACATCCTTAGGCAGCACATCCTTAGGCAGAATATTCTTGAGCAGAACATCCTTGAGCAGCATATCCTTAGGCAGCACATCCTTGG
>WBNM01028714.1:2929-14292 GCA_013399055.1 Ramphastos sulfuratus | reverse complement strand
TGATTCTATGATTCTACATTCAGATACTTTAAGTAATACTTAAAATAACTTTACTTCTAGTTATTAAATATTGACATGATTCTGTCTACATTTGGAATCTGCTGCATAATTGACTGGATTAATAAAAGTGCTTTGTTTGGAGTTTGACTTTCTAGATTGTATTTCTCCTTAGGCTGCATTTACGTAACAGCTTTCAACTCTCTGATGAACAGTCATACATTTAAGAAAAATCCAAGGCCCCCCCTCCCCTTTTTTTATTCACTTTGTATTAAACTATCAGCTTATTACACTGCAAAAAAATTTCTGTTAAGTGTGAAATGATTTACAAGAATGTTTTAATCTGATTGCTGTATCCATATGTTAATGCCTTGTCTACCACAGTGTTGTAATTCTCGTCAGATTCCCTTATACATGAAAACTGGTCTTGATTTTACACTTAGAACTAGTTTGAGATAACCTGTGTTCTTTGTTGTTTTGGGTTTTTTTTGTTTGCTTATTTATTTTTGGCCTAAGTAGTAAAAGGCATGTTCTTATCCTACTGCTTTTCATAAACAATGAGAATCTCCTCAATTTCAATTACTTGTAAGGTATATTTGAGCATGTTTCTACCCAAAAAATGTATTTACAAGATTGACCTAGCCAGAGAGCTTAAAATAATTTGGGGTAGAATTTAGGGCATACATCTGCCCCAAAGTACATCAGAGGGCAATCTGACCACTTCTCTTAGGAACAGTTCTTCTGAATAAGAGTTGTCCCAGATAGGAAATAGTATTTCAACTTCATATTATCCATCCTGTTCTGAGTAAGAAAGAATCATCTTTCTTTTCCTAGGTCTGTTTATAATTTAGTGGTGTGGTTACCTTTAAGTGAACGCTCTCATGTTTGATTTTTTCACGGTGTGCTGAACTCATTGACATTGTTCAGTAGTCACATATTCTAGTAGGAACAATTATTGAAGAAGATTAATTTTGATTTGGTTTGGGTGTGGTGCAATTAGCACTATTTTTTAATAAAAAACACATTTCAAGAAATCTTTGCAAATAATATTTTTCGTTCTTCAGCTTCATTGTGATACAAAGAAACATAAAGTGTTGCACAGTGTCACTTCCACTACTCTGAAATGAATGCAATAATCAGGTTTTTTGAGGTGGAACAACAACAACAAAATTATCTCGTTTCCTCATGCTTAGTTCCTCTCAGCAGTTACCAGTAATACTGAATTGCTGTTACTGAGGAAAGTAGAGGATATAGCACTGATCTTACTGATGTACCAGGATTGAGTTCTAGAAAAGCAGGCAATTATTTTAGACATTAGAATTGAGATTTGTAGAAGAGCAAGTTAATGAATGAATAAAGAGTAATAATAAATGAAAATAATAAAGAACAAATAAATGAAAAAAAAAGTTAGCTTTCAACTATGCAGATAAAAAAGTAGGAAAGATCTGCAGATCATCCACACTGCTTTTATGTTTATTTATAACACCTATCTTACTTAAAAAGTTAAATTAATTTATTTCTGCTTAACCTGCACTTTGCTACTCTTAGGGAGGAAGTCTAGGAATATCATAAAGATGATTTGTCTACTCACGTTATTGCTTAATCCTGCAATGTCTGTCTTCTCATGTTTCTTCCCTCCTTATATGTGTGGTACTCTTCATTCCTTTCCTTCCCTTCCCATACTCTTTTCCTTTGAGCCCTAGCTACACAACCTGTCCATCTGTTCAGTTACTCTTTGCATTTATCCTCTGTAAAAGAGGTAGCTGCAGCACAGCAAACAGTTATAACCAGTAGAAGAGATAAGAGCTCATCTTCTGGTAAGGAAGAAAAATATTTACACAGTGGCTGTGCTTTATGGAATACTGAGATGCTTAAAGAACTGATCAATGAAGTCTCAGACTTATTTATGTTTATCTTTGAGAGCTTATGGTATACTGCCTTACTAAAAAAAAAAAAAGTCAAGAAGAAGATCTGACTTTGAAAGGAGAGAAAACCCTGAGAGTTACTGAATGGCAGGCTTAGCTTCAGGTCTTGAAAAATACTGAAGCAAATAGATTGTTTATTTGTAGGTAGTTAAAATGTAATAGGAGGAAGAGTATCAGCTAACACGACTTTTGCTAGAGCAAACTGTGGCAAAGCAATCTAATATATTACTTTGACGAAGTAAAAATCTTTGAAGTCAGAGAGGAAATAACAAATGTTAGTTATTTCAATTTTAGTGTCTTTAGTGCTTCTCTAGTTCTTATTATGAAACTCCTCTGCAGGTCTGTAAACAAGGATTGAACTACTCTCTGCTAGAAATTATATAGTTATACTTAATCCTGTGCTGAAATCCAGTCCAGTTTGTCTGCATCTTTGATAAGGTAAAAAGTACATGTAATGACAGTTTCACTCTTTACATTCCCCCAAACAAAATCAAAACCAAAAAAGCCCCAACCAACCAAATAAATAAATCTATTAATACTTAGGCTACTTAGCCATTAAAAGAAGATTGCATTGAATACATTAGATGTGATTGCAAGGTATTTAATGTTATTCAAATACACAGCACCATGAGTAGTGTTTCCTATAAACTTCATTGTAATGAAATAGTGTTAACTAGGGCCATCTTATAAAGGAGTTGCTAATTACTATGGGATTTGCCTTGATTTACTGTAGAAGTCTAAGGCTGAATCAGCTTCATTCCAAACAACAGTAAAATAATGAGTGTCAAAAGCTTATCTTCTTTCTCTAAATACAAGCCTAAGACATATAAATGTGAAAAGTTGCATCATGTGGGTTTGTGACACCAGCTTTCTGGATGCTTAGAGATCGAGGTAGGAAAGGCAAAAAATTGGTGCAGATAAAGCAGCATCCTCCCATACAGGACACATCATTGTGTAGTCTGACTCTTTTAACAAGGCTTCTTTGACAATACAGTGAAAAGGACAAATAAATAGCCTTTACGAGGACAAGTGTCTTGTGCTAGCAGTGGTGGGCAGATAAGCTGACCAAGTTCAGCCTGAAGCCTGGATTTGCTATTGCAAAACCAGAGGGGCAGAGATAAACTGTACAGTTTGTAATTTAACTTCAGGCAGTGATTAAGCCCCACACAGCTGCTGAATCACTTGCCTCTGATGGGCTAGATAAAAGAATAGGAATGCTAAAAGTAAGAAAACTCATGGGTTCAGATAAAGACAGTTTAACAGGCAAAGCAAAAAGCTGTACACAGAAGCAAAGCGGAATAAGGAATTTGTTTACCACTTCCCATTGACAGGCAAGTGTTTGGTCAACTCTAGCACTCATCAGGGCTCCATCATGTATAACATTTACTTGGGAAAACAAGCACCATCTCTTCAAACATCTTCCATTCATTCTTCCTCAAGTCTTATATGCTGAGCATAACATCTTCCAGTATGAAATATTTCTTTGGGCAGTTGGGGTCAACTGACCCATCTGTGGCCCTTCCAACATTGTCTGCACGTTTAGCCTACTTGCTAGTGGGTGGTGTGAGAAACAGTAAAAGCCTTGACTCGGTGAAATCACTGCAGAGGCAGAATGAAAACATCCCTGTATTATGAACATTGTTTTCAGCACAATTTCAAAATAAACCCATTCTAGCTGTCATGAAGAAAATTCATTTTATCCCAGACCAAACCAGCAAAGTAGATTGATTTTTCTTAAGTTAAATTAAATTTATTTTCTGAGTTATGTGGGTCCTGAAAGTAAAAAATATACTTTGTTTTGAGAACACGATTGTGTAATCAATTCTCTGTACTCTCCATAGGCTGCTCAAGACACCAAGAAGTAAAGATTAGAAACACACAAAGTAATTTCAATCTCTTCCTGGGAATTGACTGTAGTAAGAGATGTACAAAAAAGAGAGAACATGCATCTGCTGTGTAGAAGGGGCACATTCAAGCTGAGTGTTCACTATGAGAAAGGTAAGTCCCAAGTGCACCTACCTTGTGTGAAAGGCACACTGTGTCATGTGTTATGAATGATGCAAAATTAATAATCTATATTAATTTTTATACCCAGGCAGAGATTGTTAATAACTATTAAAATTGTTTATTAACATTAAATCTTGCCAGAAAACTTATTTACAAGGTTTGAAACACACAGTTTGGAAATTTATACACACAGAGAACAGAAAAAACTGGAATATTTTAAGAAGTAACCAGCAAACACAAACACTGTACTGGAAGAGAAGGGTTTTGCGGTCAATATATACCACTTGCAGTTAATTATCCTGCTTATCCACTAAATGGATGCAGGAAAACTCTTTTTTCCTTATGGCAGAAGGCAATTAGTGATTACAAGAGGTTTGAAGTATTTATTTACTCACAAAATATTATCGACAGTACCCAAAGCATGTGGAGGGGTTGCTGTCAGTGGTCTTAAAGCCGTTAGATGCTTTGGAGTTTTCCCAGGCTCTTTTCTCAGGAAGCTAGGAGTCTGGCACAGTCTCTGACCTGGTTCCTCTCAATTCAGCAGAAGCCTTGCAGAGGGGCAGGCAGGATGCAATGCGATGCAGGCCGATTGCCTGCAGACATTTAGAGCCTGTTCCTGGTAGTGGAGTTCCACACAGTTTAGGATGCAATTAGTCAGTAGGAGCACGGATACCATGGCAGAGCATGGATACAATGTCAGAGAGCACATTGTGCTACCTGCTCATCCTTTTTTTATCCATACAGCCCAAGACTAATGGGCCTTTGGACACAGAATAACCAATCATAATGGCAGTTAGCCAAGCTTGACTATATTAGGTGAAGCCATAGGCTTGCTTTACTTAAATTTGGGCAGAGCACAGGCCTTGCACAAGGCAATCGTGTGCACCTTGTTTACCACAGGGGGCTAAACAAGTCTGGGCAAGTCAGAGTCCTCAAACTCAGTGGCTGCAGGTTCTTTGTCCTCTTTCCTGCAGTTGCTTCTCCCCAAAACAGAAGGAGGGAGAGCAGGGGAACATGTGTGGGCAAGCCATGACATGTATAAGCCTGTTTTGTCCTGCTTAGGCCTACCAGAACATCATACTGTTGCCTTTTACTCATGTGAACAGATTTTTTTCTGGAAAAATACCTAAAAGAATAGAACAATAGAGTGCTGCCATGTTTCCTTCTGACATGAAATACACGGGCCAGGGTCCCTGGGGACACTATCTGTCCCAACGGGCCAGAGAAGCCTTGAAGAGGTGGTTTAGCAAAGCTTTACAATGTCCAACCAGAGTTTCTCCTTCCATTCCTGAGAGCTTTCCATCCTGGAGTGCTACTGTGCTGCAGCTACAGTGAGGCATTCCAAAGTGTCTTGCTGTCTGTTATCACTATCAGCCCAAGCTATTATTACCTGAACCAGCACTTTTCCTTATTTTTTAAGTCTTTTCTTCCTTGTGGATGCCATGACATGACAGTTTGCAAAAGCCAGAAAGAGAACACAAGGCCCTTGATGATAAAACTATTCTACAATATAGCTGAGCTTCAGATTTCCCGGTGAAAGCTTTGTCTCACAAGAGTCAGCTATAATGTGGTAAGTGGGATGTCTCTTTTCTCTCTGATGAAATTAATGCCTTTCTGGAAAGTGGTTAAATATTGTCGTGACAAGAGCAATAGAAATAAGAACTCATTGTGAGTATTAATTGATGTGGTATTGATTGACAAAATATTCCTGAAAAATCATAAGTAGCATTTAATAAAGTTTCTAATGATGCCTGCAGGTTCTGAGGACTTTCTTTATGCTTTTAATTTTTAGTCTTGGCCTAATAAAACATCAGTTGGCTGAAGTATTTTAAAATCTCAATATCTGGTTTCTGGTCTTTTAAAACCTTATCTATTCTTCTATCTCTTTAATCCCAAACCCCATAGATACTCAAGGAATAATTTGGTAGTACCTCCAGAAGGTGTTCTGGTGGAAAATTAACTATAATCGGAAATTTGAAACAGTCCTTGCAGAAAAACGATTATGTTCTCTGCTACCCTTGCTAAAGATTTTCATTATGTGTAAGGTAATCCTGTCCTCTGGTTTCATTTCTTCAGGACACATAAGTATGTTCATACCTTTCATCACACATGACTACTTCTGAGACGTATCTTTGCATCTTAGTGTTTCTCAATATAAAAGTCTCATCTGGTAATAATGAACTGTTTAATTCCACAAGTTTTAATCAAGAGCTTATATTTAATTATAAAGTAAAACAAATAAACAAACAAACAAACCCAAAAAAATTGTCAGAGATACAGAAACATCAGGAAGTACTACACAAGCCTGGTGGAATTGTAGAAGCAATTTGAGCAGGAGTCTCCTCACAGGAAGATGCTTAATTACATCAGTTGACTCAGAATACAGACCAGTGTTCAGAGCAAAATTCAGAGCACTGTGAAGTTTACCTTCCTCTCCAGGATAATACAAATTACTTTCATGCATAGGAGAAAAGAGAGCAAGTGTTCAACCCAAGAATAGTCTGCTACTGAGTTGCTTTTTGCTGCTTAGTTCATGGAAATATGAAGTATCCAAGGGCATCCATTCTTACAAAGGATATACACTACATTGGGCATCAACCCTTCCACTTACCAGACTGAGAATTACTTTCTCAACATTACTCTTGCATATTTAGAAATACTTACATTTTTACTGTTGACTATATTAAGTGTGAAACAAAGTCATTATATTAATTTGGAGAGGAAATAATATTTAGGACTTTGTGTTCCTTACATCTGGAGAAAGATAGACACTTCCCCCTTTCATTTCTTGGGCAAAGAGAGCACAATAATAGCAGCTTTATCAGATGTGACTACATTGAGACCCTGTATGTATATCAGTAACAGTTACTCTGCTATGTTAAAGGTTTTTAAAATGTGTTTCTGGCACATGATGAGTCCCATTTCTGAGTAGTACAGTCAGCAGTTTTGTCTGGTGTAAACATGGTTTAAAAAGTGATCATGCAAGCAAGCTCTCAGCACGCCGCTGCTGGAGACCGGCAGACCCCAGCCTCATTCTCAGCATCTGACCTGGGATTTCTGATGGCATTGCAAATGAGGGAGAGTCCCTCCTTTTATAAACTGCTGACAGTTTATAAACACATCTTCTAAGATTGAACATTAATGATGAAAATATTAGGAAATAGGAATAGGAAAAAATATTATTTTGGCAAAGGAAAGACTAAAGCACATACAACTGAGATACTTAATTTATTGAAAACTGTCCATAAAGGTCAAAACATAGGAGCACTGTACGGAATCATAGAATGGCTTGGATTTGGAAAGGACCTTGGAGATCATCTGGTTCCAAACCCTGCTGCCATGTCTGGGACATCTCCTGCTAGACTAGGCTGCTCAAGGCTCTGTCCAACCTGGTTTTGGTAACAATTTTACATGCTACTTTGGAAAAATATCAAGTGACTCGCAAAACTGTGACTATCTATTACTTAAAGGAGAAGTAGTACTACATATATACTAATTTTGGAATTTCTAACCAGAAGAAATAGAGCTTGTATATGGTTTTCCCATTGGCGTATACTACAACCATATCATAATTAATCACACAACTATGGGGCTAAAGTGAACATAAATTTATTTTATTGAATTGCTTTTTTCTTATCTTTTCTGGCTCCCTGACCATTCTGAATAATTTATCATTCTCCATGATTCTGCTAGGCTTTGAAGACGTAGATTGTGGCACAGTGGTAGAATCCAGCCCTCCTTGTAAGAGAAAGGCAAAATTATGATTTCATCTTATGAAAGAAGTTGCAAGTGAAAGATGAATTGCTCCTATATCCAAGTAAATATTGTGTGGGAAGACAAATCCCAACCCCTTACCATTTTTTTCCAAGAGGTAATCCTGGTCTGGAAGAGAAAGAAGAGCAGTGCCCTGATTCACCATTCAAATTTGCCCAGCCTGTAGTGCCCCTAAAATACAGAAACAGGGTAATTTGTTTGCTCTCACAGCTTTGTCAGCAGAACACATCTGACCATCCTCCTCTACCTCCCCAAGAGGATATTCGTGTCTCTTTTTGCTTTAGAGGCATTCATTTCACGCAGGTTGTTTTCACTGCATTGAGAAATGCCATGGGAAAAACTAATGTGAGCTAAGGCACATGAAAGTTTCAACATATGTTATTCTGTTAGCCAGGCTCCCTTTGGGTCAACATAACATTACATGGGTCTTTAGTAGTTACTTAATTGAGCAGAAAATAGCACAGTCAAATCTAGCAGATGGAGGCTGATGGCAAAAATTCACAGTGGAAATAAAGCTAACATTTGTATAAGAATATATAAATATATACTGAAACAATTCTTTGAGGGATGTGATAGAATCTTTATCTGCTGGCCTCTTTATATCATGAAAAGGCCATTTTCCAGGCCATCTGATGCTGAGATTCTGACTTACTGCTCATGATAGCATTATACTGGAAGATTTGTAAATCTACAGAATTAAGTGTTTTGTAATGGTTAAAATTATATGTTATTAAAATAGACTATTAGATTTTATTATTCTTCAAAGGTATTGAAAGGGTTCTAATTCAATAGACTTTTTGTATGGTAAAATGCTTTTCGGTTTGATTGTAAGTTTGCCCCAACTAAAGTTCTTAACCAGATATTGAAGATTATATTTATGTTTTGCCTTGTCATGTGTGCTGGTTTGAGGCTAGTTGGAATATTTTAATGGAGAAAATTATATTATAGGCTGTGAAAAGAGAACAATGGTGATGTCTATTTCACTCATAGGCTTGCTGAGATGTTTAAGACTAAGAACACAAAACATAGATAGGACACTAGGGCACAGACACTCTCGGTTACTGCCTCTCTGGGAGCTTCTTGATTTCTCCTCTCTGTTGAGTAACTTAACTAACCTCTTTCCTTCTAACCCCCCTGGCTGATCCTCCAAACTCACCTTGCTTGTAAGCCAAGCCCTGGGGTAAGGTAGAGGGGTGGGGAGAAGGTGGAAGGGTGATTGGGAGCCCCTCCTGGGGACTCTGATTTCTGGGAGGGGTGTTGTGTTTCTGTATTACCTTTAACTTGTATATTTCTGTAAATATTCATGTATATTGTGCATATATCTGCTTGTACATTGTGATAAGCTGTAAATATAGCTTCATTCCTTAACTTCCAGCTGGCTGAGTCTAGTCTGGGTGATTTTACAAAAATATGGGGGGTGGGTAACTCCCAAACCATCACACCCTGAAAACGTATCAGAAGTAATTTAATTATTTATATTAAAATGTGTCACATTAAAGCATAACCACCTTTGATTTGTATTTGCTGTTTTTAATTATGAAAACTAATGTATCCATTTAATATTAAGTTTTCAGTGCTTGCAAATGAGTTCAGTGAATTGTCACATTCCTGTGTTGTGCACATTCGTTACTTGAGGACATGGCAAAAAAAGGTTCTGTAAAAGTAGGAGTGTACGTGGGGCCTGACATGACCAATGGAGTGAATAAAAAGAAAATAAAAATTACAACAGCTTCCCTGGGAGGTAATCTTTTTTGCAGAGAGAAGTCCACTTTTTTACAAAGAGGACTCCCACTGATTTTGACAGGTCTCAAGGAGCCCAAGGACTTTTTTCTTCAGATGAACCTTTCACAAAAACCTGAGCCCTAAAGCTATCCGCAGCAAGGCAAAACATTTGATCCTGCTCCACCAGTAATGCTCATGGGAAAAAAAAAAACAACTTTAAGTGTAGGTACAAGAACTACCAAAATGGATGCTTCAGGGGCAGAGGAGATTGCAACAGCACCTGATAAAAATGTGTGAGAGCAAATGTTTTATCTCTGTAGGCAAAGTCAGGATTAGTAACGGTTCCTTCAGGTCACTATCAAGTACAGCAACTCACACTTGCTAACTTAGTCTGATCCCAACACATCAGAGGACCAGAGATTCTCTTGGATTTTTCAACTTGATATTAAAACATAACTGCTGGCACTTACCTATGGGTGCATGCTCTTCAAATACACCAAGTACCTGTCAGAATGTGAACTGAAACTCAAGGAAAACCAGTCCTGGCTCCTTTTGAAGGTGAGACAAATCATGACGCCTTCTGATTACTTGCGCATGCCTATGTGATGAAATAATTCTGATGAAGGTTCCTAAACTTCAGAGAAAGGAAATTTTTCACTGGAAATTTTTATCAAGCTACCATCCCTTTAGTTTCCCTTTAAAAACAAAACAAACAAACAACCCCAAAACTAATAACAAAAACCAACCAAACAAAACCCCTCAATCCACCCAACCAACCAAAAAAAATTCAGTCATATTTTCAGCTCCTGAAAGGGAAATTTATGGTAGGAATGGTACGGTGTAAAGTACAGCTCTGCTGAAATGAGGAAAGCAATTATATCAGGACATAACATATATCAGAACTAGGGAGATAAAAGCAGCAAGAGAACTCTGTTATGCTTGTAATTCACAATCTAAGCTTACAGCAACAATATGTGTACCGGTAGATATACTTCAGAGGAAGGTAAGACTAAGCTGTAAGTATTCAGATAAAGTGACCTCTAATTTTTAAAGTAGAAATAATATACAAGGCACTAAAAAATTAGGCTACATTATCAGCAGAAATCAGAATACTTTTCTGCTTTAACTCCTTTATCTGCCTTTATGTTTCAGTGACAATCTAAATGAAGGTGTGTGTGTATATATATAGATAGATATATATATATATAAAGAGAGAGAGAGAGAGGGAGAGAGGGAGGGAGAGAGAGAGAAATATAGATATTGTGGGTTTGGTTGGGTTTTGGTTTGGTTTGTTTCGTTGAGTGGTGTGATTTGGTTGGTTGGATGGTTGGATTTTTATTTGGTGGGCTAATCACCTTTAAAGCCAGAAATTATTTTTGCCTGTCTGGAGAATAAGAACAGATGACAGATCTGTCACTAGGTAAGAAACAATATGAGCAAGGGTTCACAGAGCTCCTAGAGAAATTACATGGGAAGAAAAAAGGTGGAGCATCATTATGCTCTGAGAAGCAGCACCTCAGAGATAATGTAGTATATAACATTAAAATTAAAACATTAAAAACCGCCTCCTTTAGGAGAGAGATTCTAGTAATTCCATTGATTTCTCATCATAGAGTCTCTAATACTGTGCTTTACTGCACTTTGATATTGTCACGAGGGCTGAGCATGTGGCTAAACAACAAAAACTAAGACCTCTGTAACTTTCTGAAGGTTTGGGGGTTTTGTCTGGATCCATTAGCCAGCAGGATTTCTGATTTGTGTTTATGAATAAATGATGGGAAGAAGAACAAGACCTGCTGCTAGAAAGGAAAAAAAGTAAAGAACATATTTTTTAAAATAGCACTTTTTTTTCTATTTAGTGACAGTCTACATTACCCTAAAAACTAGATGTCTTGAATATTATTGTGAAAATACATGGGGGGGGGGGGGGGGAGGAAA
>WBNM01028711.1:0-22887 GCA_013399055.1 Ramphastos sulfuratus | reverse complement strand
TCTATGATTCTATGATTGTTCATGACAGCATTGAGTGACAGCAGCTGAAGCAGTTAACTGCATAATAATCACTGTGGTGTGTCCCATTGAATTCAGTGAGCATCACATTTACCAGTTGATCAGTTTATGACTCTACACAATCAATTAAACTATCTTCCAGCCTTGATACTTCTACTGATAATACTCTTTTTGCATATCTTATTTATTCAGGACTGTGTATGTCTGAAATCAGTCTGTATTTATACCCCTGCAAGGGCAACAAATCGTTTGCCTTGCAGATGGCACAGAATTGGGAAAGCAAACAAAATTTTCATTGGTTACTGAAAAGGAACTACTGGAGTGAGTCCAGCCACTAAGATGCTGAGGGGACTGCATATCTACTTTCTGAGGAAAGGCTGAGAGACTGGGGCTGTTTAGTCTGCAAAAGAACAGGGATTTCATTAATGGTTACCAATACCTAAAGGGTGAGGGTCAGGAGGATGGAGCCAGACACTTCTCAGCAGCGCCCAGTGACAGGGCAAGGGCAGTGGACACAAACTGAACAGGAGGTTCCATGTAAACATAATGAAAAATTCTTCACTTTTGAGAAAAGCAGAGCACTGGACCAGGCTGCCATGAGAGGTTGTGCAGTCTCCTTTCCCAGAACCTGGAACCCACCTGGACGTGTTCCTGTGTGATTTACTCTAGGTGACCCTGCCCTAGCAGGGAGGTTGGACTAGATGATCTTCAGAGGTTCTTTCCAGCCCCTACCATTCTGTGAAAGAGAGGAAGCAAAATCAAAGTGCTTTTTGATAAAGGGAAAAAAAAAAAAACCCAATAACAAATACCATGAGAAACAGCATGCAAATGTTTACATTGTATGCAACACCTTTTACTTGGTCCTCTGTGGAGAAGCAAAGGGCTTTCCTTTGCCATCTGCTTGCCATGCTGCTTCACAGCAGAGGTCCTTTTTTCCATCTCTATTGCAAGCACCCTTGAGTGGAGAGGGAAGGGTACCCTTCAACATTTGCAGGCACAGGCAGAGCCAGCAAACACTGACAGATACCTTCAAAAGCCAACACAAACATTTTCTGCAGCTGACAGATCATATCAACTTTTGACTGGAACATTTAAAATGCTTTGTGTGATCCATGTCAATTTTTCTCCTGCTTGTGGGGAGCTAGAGTGAACAAGTTACATAAGCCCTAACAAGTGATTTTCTCCAGCTCTTGTCCTCTCCTTTCAGAAATCAACTTGCCTGGTTTTATTTACTGTTTTCCTAAAATGGCCTTTCAGCAACATTGTCAGGCTGGGAACAAACATGCCTTTCTTCAGTTTACCAAGAAATGGATACAAGAATAAAGCAACAACCAAGAAACTGTTAGATTATCAATTTTAGGTGTAATTAAAACTAATCATTACAGCCATCCAGGGGTCTTTTCCCCAGCTCTAATTCTACTCAAGCCTATTTTGTTTCCCTTACTTCAAATAGCCTTGGAAGGGAAACAAAGAGTTTCAACCTTTCTTTTTGGTGAAGATACTTTTAGTAAAGTATGATTTCATAGAATCATAGAATGTCAGGGGCTGGAAGGGACCTTGAAAGCTCATCCAGTCCAACCCCCCTGCTAGAGCAAGATCACCTATACCACATCACACAGGAGTGTGTCCAAACGAGTTTTGAGTATCTCCAGTGGGGGAGACTCCACAACCCCCCTGGGCAGCCTGTTCCAGTGCTCTGTCACCCTCACACTGAAAAAATCCCTCTTCATGTTGGCATGAAACTTCCTATGCCTCAGCTTCCACCATTGCCCCTTGTCCTGTCATCAGGCATCACCCAGCAGAGCCTGGCTCCAGCCTCCTGGCACTCACCCTGCACATATTCATAAACATTGCTGAGGTCACCTCTCAGTCTCCTCTTCTCCAAGCAGCAGAGCCCCAGCTCCCTCAGGCTCTCCTCATAAGAGAGATGTTCTGTTCCCTTAATCATCTTTGTGGCTCTGCACTGGACACTCTTAAGTAGTTCTAAGCTGATAATAACAGAAGCCAGAAATGCCTTCCTTTGAAGCATGCTTTGTTTACTCTTCCCAAATCTGTATTGTCTAAATTTGTTTAATCCTAACTCTTGAGCACTTGTTACAGAGACACTGAAAAATCAAAGCTATCCATGGATCTCACTCCTCACTTCCAAAACATCCAAACTGTAAGAAATGGACAATTGAACTCTAAAAAGCATGAGTACTGTGGTGAGCACCAGCAGCCAGATCTTCCCTACTCAGCAAGGCATCAGCACACCAGCAATTTCATTCTCCTGAGACCAAAGCATCCTTCATACCTGACTGCATCTTTAGCTTCTGCAGGCTGCATAGATTATAGCCTCGTGCCAGAAATCTCCACATGGTCCATGAAACAGTGCAGCATTAAGCTATGCCTTCCCATGTCATACATGCTAGTAACACCATTCCAGCCTGCCCCTTTTTCAGGTACAGCTCACACCAAACTCACCATTTAATCTAGCTGCTGGCTCCATTGGATCAACATGCAGGATGTGGTAGTCACTTCACATGCAGCACAACCAAAGCCTGTCTCACCTCCAGAGTAACACACAGAGAGTTACCTGGGTGAAAGATGAGACTCATTTGCTGCCTACCTACTTTTTCTCCTCCTCTCCCTCCTCCCACTTGGCTGGTGCCTCTGTGCAAACAGGACGAGTCAAAGGGAGTGATGTAACTTCACAAGCAAAAAACCATGTGGGACCTGATTGTGGCTGACACCCATGGTGCCAGCCAGCACTGCACATATATGCAGGGGTTTGATTGTTTATCCTTAAAAAAAAAAATACTTCCTTGTTTGCTTTGAGTGCAGTGATGCCAACACACTGCAAGAGGTCAAGGTGCTGAGCAGTGGCTCAGACAGACAAACACAGACCAGAACATGAGCAGAGATCAACACCTGGCATTATCATCACAAGCAAGTCATGAGCTGGTTTCACTTCTGTCCCAACCAGCCAACAGCCCATTTCCTGCCATAATAGCCAGGCTCTCACCTGTGTCCCAGGCTACCTCTGCAGAGTTTATCACCAGGCTCATTTAGTTCTGGCAGGCTTCCCAGGAACAGCTAGAACTGACTACGGAAAAAGTAAGAGGCTAAATCATTTNGGGGCAATGGGTTTGAAGTGGCAGAGGGGAGATTTAGACTGGATGTTAGGAGGAAGTTGTTTGCAGTGAGGGTGGTGAGACACTGGCACAGGTTGCCCAGGGAGGTTGTGGCTGCTCCCTCCCTGGAGGTGTTGAAGGCCAGGTTGGAGGAGGTCTTGAGTGAGCTGTGCTAGTGGGAGGTGTCCCTGCCTATGGCAGGGGGTTGGAACTAGCTGATCCTTGAGCTCCCTTCCAACCTTACTATTCTATGATTCTGTGATTCTGTTTAAAGTGGATCTCCAACAATTTCATAATTAGCTGTATAGGGCTTTTCCACCTCACCTTCTTTCCTTTTGTTTTTGGGGTTTGGGGCTGGTTTTTTTTTGCTTGCTTGTTTCTTTGTTGGTGTTTCTTTCTCTTTTTTTTAACACTAAAAGAAATATTTATGATCTGAAATATTTATGGTCTGTTTGTGTTACAGCACAAACAGATAACCACAAATTACTCTCACAAAAGTCTTTCTGGAGGGAAAAGCAAAACAGTCTTCTACTCCCCTGTGCCCATAGATGATGCAGACAAGCTGGGATGGGGAGGTTGTCACACCCAGCTCCCTGTGAACGCCAGCCACCTTATCATTCACATGGAACCAGTTCCCCCTCAGTACATCCCAAGTGCACACCCTGGGCGTAGGGCTGATGAGGCAAGGAAGGCATCCCTGAGTAATTACCAATTTTGTTTCCAGATGGTCTGGTCCTGTCCTGCCTTTGCATACTCCCTTTGGTTCTTCCTAAGGCACTCATCCAATTCTCAAGAGTTTAGCAGCAGTGACACCAACCTTGACAATGCTGAGCACCTTTTACTTTTCTGGACGTGAAAGCCTTTTGAAATGCTTTTAGAAAAGGAGGAAGAATAAATTTAACTGGCACCAGAATGACCTGGGAGGGAGGTATCCCACTGAATTCAGACAACCGAGGAATCATAGAATAATAAGGTTGGAAGGGACCTCAAGGATCATCCAGTTCCAACCCCCTGCCATAGGCAGGGACACCTCCCACTAGCACAGCTCACTCAAGGCCTCCTCCAACCTGGCCTTGAACCCCTCCAGGGAGGGAGCAGCCACAACCTCCCTGGGCAACCTGTGCCAGTGTCTCACCACCCTCACTGCAAACAACTTCCTCCTAACATCCAGTCTAAATCTCCCCTCTGCCAGTTCAAACCCATTGGCCCTTGTCCTGGCATTGCAAGACCTTGTCAATAGTCCCTCCCCAGCCTTCCTGTAGGCTCCCTTCAGATCCTGGGAGGCTACTCTAAGGTCTCCTGGAAGCCTTCTCTTCTCCAGGCTGCAGAGCCCCAACTCTCTGTCTGTCCTCATAGAATGGCTGAATGACTGAATGACTGAATATTCTGAGAGCCATTTCTGGTTGGCATTTAACACTATTTAAAAGGCTACTATTGACCACTTGCTCAATTCTTACTTTTCTTTTTAGAGCTCACATCATTATTTGATCCATTTGTGTAGGTCAGGACAATTTATAGCTGTTCAAATATTGCCATTTCAAGTCACCTGAGATCTTTGAAAGCCAGCATTGTTACCTCTGCTGAAGCAGAGAACATAAATCAAAGGCACCAACAGGCTCAACCAGCACAGACAAGCAGAAACATATCCATCCACTGACTCCAGCTCAGCCCTTTAAAATGATTACCAGCACACAAAACCCCATGGTGCTTACACCCTGCTTTTATGAAATGCATCTGCTGGGTCCTCATGCAATATTTAAGTGAGCTTTCTCTTAAAAAAAAAAAAAATTAAAAATCAGGTCTCAGCATGTACTGTTCAGCTTTGCCAGATGATGTTTATCAGGTTAACTTCATCAGCACACTACATTTTAATTGCAAGTTTACTTCCTTCTTAAACACCATTCCCCCCCCCCCCTCAACTCTAACCACACTCACTGCAAACTAGGCAGAAAGACACATCTGTAAGGAGGGGGATCTTCAGAGATGGAAATGTGTTTGGAATGGTGTTAAGGTACCTCCAGACAGCAACAAAATAAATGTCAGAGACAACTCAAAGCTTCAAAATGCAGATGCTCAGTTTGCAGTTGAGCTTCAAGTCTGAAAACAAATCTTTCACTTAAAAGTCAGTGGGAGGTGTCCCTGCCTATGGCAGGGGGTTGGAACTAGATGATCCTTGAGGTCCCTTCCAACCTTACCATTCTATGATTCTAAGTAAGTTAGGTGTGCTGGAATCAGGGCTTGTAGGGTCTGGCCCACAAAATCCACCCTTACAATAAGTGACCTACATCTAAAACATTTTCTATCAATCGATGCTTTTAAAAAATCCATTTTAAGAACATACTTCCTTGTCAAGATAGTTTACTAGCATGCAATAAAAGCAGCTTCTTGGTAGGAAAGAATACATTCTGTAAGGTATTTTTTAAGTGCATGGATTTACAGCTGGAGCAAAGAAAGAAGTTAATTAAAAGTTGATGAGACTGGGAAGGCTTGGTGAGCTAAAAAGAAAAAAAAGCCAAACCCTAAAGTTCACAAGAGTTATGAGATTTCAGTGTGGTTGTGCACTTGGAGAAATTTTTTGTTTTTAATGAATGAAAAACTCAAGAATATCCTTTCCTGAAACAAGCATTTATTCAGACAAGGGATTTTACAAAAAAACAACAAAGCCAAGCACATAAAACCAAAAAATGTTCAATTCATTTAGTAACAACACCTAAAGTCTTCATCAGAATGGTGGTGACACAAACATGTATTAATATACATCCAAGGAAAAAAGAAAATAACCATCAGCACTTTGCAATATATTTCCAAGCCTTAAGACCTGAAACTTGGTCCTCAGGTAGACTCTGGTTCTACAAAACTGCAGAGATTTAATTCTACACCCCCCTGTACAACGGTTGCCTGGGTTGCTGTCACTTTCCAGGGTGATCCTCTGCCTCCTTTTAAAACCAAGAGGAAGCCTCTCAGCTCTCTTAAAAATAATAATAACAAAATTAAAAAAAAGGAAAAAAAAAAAGTTAAAAATTAAAAGAAAGGAATTAATATTTTAGGGATGTTTGCCACTGTCTTTTTACTCACCAACCACAATTTCTCAATATAAATAACAGGTAATGAAGAAAAGAAGAGGAGAAAATTAAAAAGAAAAGCTCAACAAATGCTTTGTGTTTCTAACAGTGTAAAAAACAGCCACCCTTTAAAAAAAGTCACAAGTTAGAAAAAATATTATTTATTATCATTTTGGAAGAACATTCTCAAATGAACCAAATGAACCCCCAAAAGCCTGAAGTGCAGAGAAACTTCCATCGTTTCAATATGGATAAGCATCTGCAAAGACCACTGCTGCTGCCAAACTCCAGTGCCCAGTCCTGAAACTGCACTTTTTAAAGCAGGAAAAGCAAAAAAAAAAAAAAAAAAAGTACTAACAGAAAACACACCACCATCACCACCCAAACTTTTCTTCCTCCTGTGGCTGTCTGAAGTATAGAATCATAGAATCATAGAATGGTAAGGTTGGAAGGGACCTCAAGGATCAGCTAGTTCCAACCCCCTGCCATAGGCNCCAGGTCCCTCTGGATGGATCCCTGCCCTCTAGCAAGTCGACTGTGCCACACAGCTTGGTGCCATCTGCACACTTGCTGAGGCTGCACTGATTCCTCTGTCCATGGCACTGACAAAGATGTCAAACAGCACTGGTGCCAGCACTGACCCCTGAGGGATGCCACTTGGCACTGGTCTCCAGGTGGACATTGTGCCCTTGATCACCAAGTAGAAGTAGGATTTTGATAATTTGTGCTGTCATTAGTTGGGGTTAAACCATGGCACCCACATTTGAGACCCCTGTGCAAACACAAGCGAAAGCCAACTCAAAATTCTTCGCTCATGGGTGAGGACAACCCCACTTAAGCCTCTCAGTGCCGTGGACTTGATGCAAGCAGGTGATGTGACTTACACACCCAGCTGTCACAGCCAGGAATGTGGGTAGCACCCTAGGCAGACGGAAGCAAGAAGCCTGGTTCCCACTACCACTGCCTTACACCACACCATCTCCTCAGCACTGGTAATGCTGCTTTTAGAAAACTTCTTCTTCCCAGTGGTGGCTTATCAAAATCCCTTTACTCAGCAGGTGGCTCTTGATAAAATCCTTATTGGCATCTTCCTGTCCTGCAAGACAATAAGATAAAGTAACTACCACCTACTATTGAAGGAATAAGTGTTTCCACAGCTTGATAATAAAAATTTCCTGTGAGCTTCCCATGCATAGAATCATAGAATGGTAAGGTTGGAAGGGACCTCAAGGATCATCTAGTTCCAACCCCCTGCCATAGGCAGGGACACCTTCCACTAGTACAGCTCACTCAAGGCCTCCTCCAACCTGGCCTTCAACACCTCCAGGGAGGGAGCAGCCACAACCTCCCTGGGCAACCTGTGCCAGTGTCTCACCACCCTCACTGCAAACAACTTCCTCCTAACATCCAGTCTAAATCTCCCCTCTGCCAGTTCAAACCCATTGCCCCTTGTCCTGGCATTGCAAGACCTTGTCAATAGTCCCTCCCCAGCCTTCCTGTAGCCCCCTTTCAGATACTGGAAGGCTACTCTAAGGTCTCCTGGAAGCCTTCTCTTCTCCAGGCTGCAGAGCCCCAGCTCTCTCACCACAATTCTGACCTTAACAGTTTCACAGAAATATTTTTTTTCTCTCCTAACCTCCACTGGGAAAATTATCTTGAATTCTTCTAAAAAAAAACCAAAAAAAAAAAAGAAAAACAAAGGAAAAAAGAAAAAAAAACCCAACAAAACAAAGAAACAAACAGATGAAGAAAATTACATTTGAGCAAACATAAACATGATACATAATTCTGCATTAAAAGAATGCAGCATTTCAGAGAGTTCATGGCTTTTTTTTTTTTTCAGCATAAATCCTAAGGATAAGACAAATGATTTGTGCAGAAAAAGTAGCAATGGTAGTTCACTGGATGTTCATTCAAAGGGTGTTCTGGTGGAAGGACAAAATTAGTTGCCTTCATCTTGCTTAAATATGACAGAAAATAAGAACTTCCCAGACGCGAGTATTAAGGAGAGTTTAGGGTGCTCAATTGACTGAACTCTGAATCCCAGTTGAGTTCCTCTTACAAAGTTGGGTTTTTTTGGAGCGTGGGGTAGGAGGAAATATGTCTCTTCTCCCCATCCCCTCCTAGTTAGATGAGAATAATTTAAGTACCTGACGTGCTCAATCTTAAAAACAAGAACACCAGCAATGGTGGCCTCCCTTTCCCGAGTTCCACCAGTCTGTGACAAGTGCAGCACGTAGGTTTCACTCCAAAACAAAAGCAAAACGTTTATAACTTTTCAACTAATTTGTATCCAATAAAGCCATCACTCACTAACAATACAAGCAGCCTAACATCAAATTTCAAGTCATGGACACAACAACTTTTCAAGCTGACAAGCAGCAGCTGTAGAAAGACAGCAGCATTCCCAGAAGCAATTAATCTTTCAAGAAATGAACCTTAACAAGAAATCATGTGATTTGCAATCACTGAGCTGCCCAGGAATATTGGTATTATGGGGAGGGTTAATATGTAGTAACAAAATAGAATATGGAGAAATAAAATAGAGTATGTAGTAACAAAATAGAATATGGAGTAATAAAATAGAGCATGCAGTAAAAACATAGAATATGTAGTAAGAAAATAAGAGTATGTAGTAACAACACAGAATATGTAGTAATAAAATAGAGCATGCAGTAACAACATAGAATATGTAGTAAGAAAATAAGAGTATGTAGTAACAACACAGAATGTGTAGTAATAAAATAGAGCATGCAGTAACAACATAGAATATGTAGTAAGAAAATAAGAGTATGTAGTAACAACACAGAATGTGTAGTAATAAAATAGAGCATGCAGTAACAACATAGAATATGTAGTAAGAAAATAAGAGTATGTAGTAACAACACAGAATGTGTAGTAATAAAATAGAGCATGCAGTAACAACATAGAATATGTAGTAAGAAAATAAGAGTATGTAGTAACAACACAGAATGTGTAGTAANCTCATAGGCTTGCTGTGATGTTTAGGAATAAGTACTCAAAACAAAAGCCACTTGGGTTTGTCACAGTCTCAGTCAGGCTTGTGGCACTCTCTGGGATACACTGTCTGGGGCTGTCCTGCAACTTCTGGCTTCTTCTCTCCGACAAATTAATTTCACTAATCACTTTTCTTCTAACTCCTCCTCTGGCCAATCCTCAAAACCTTGGGGTAAGGTAGAGGGGTGGGGAGAAGGTGGAAGGGTGGTTGGGAGCCCCTCCTGGGGTCTCTGATTTCTAGGAGGGGAGTTGTGTTTCTGTATTACCTTTAACTTGTATATTTCTGTAACTATTCCTGTCTATAGTGTATATCTCTGCTTGTACATTGTGCTGAGCTGTAAATAGAGCTTCATCTAAACTTCCAGCCGGCTGAGTTTTAGCCTGGGTCATTTTACAAAGTGTGGGGGGGCAGGGAACTCCCAAACCCACATCAATGTAGCAATAAAATAGAGTATGTAGTAACAAAATAGAGTATGTAGTAACAAAATAGAATATGCAGTAATAAAATAGAATATATAGTAACAAAATAGAATATGTAGCAACAAAATAGAGTATGTAGTAACAAAATAGAGTATGTAGTAACAAAATAGTGTATGTACTAACAAAATAGATTATGTAGTAATAAAATAGTGTAGTAACAAAATAGATTATGTAGTAATAAAATAGAGTGTGTAGTAACAAAATAGTGTGTAGTAATAAAATAGAGTATGTAGTAACAAAATAGAATATGTAGTAATAAAATAGAATACGTAGTAACAAAATAGAGTATGTAGTAACAAAATAGAATATGTAGTAATAAAATAGAATATGTAGTAACAAAATAGAATATGTAGTTAGAAAATAGAGTATGTAGTAACAAAACAGAATACGTAGTAAGAAAATAGAATACGTAGTAACAAAATAGCAGCTTTCTAAGAATAAATTCGACTGGGTCGGGAGACAATTGGATCTTTTAAATTGGAACTTGTTTAGAGAAGCTCTCCTTGGAAAATGTACTGAACAGAATTAGTGAGTAAGTTGATCCACAAAGAAATAAAACTGCTGGTGCCTCTTAGATGTTAGCCATGAAATCTGCAGCACCTCCTCGGTTTTAAATCTTATTTCTGAAGGCTGTGTGAAATGGAAAGCTGCAGGCATTTGCACTAATGCTCTGTCTTAGACTAAATCTTCCCTGAGGTTTCTTATTTGCAATTTTAGTCAAATTATTAACATATTAAAACTAATACATTTCTTATTAAAGAAATCAGCCTTATCAATTGTTGATGTATTACAGAGAGCCAGGAAAATTCTGCAGGAATACTTCAGGTTTATTCCCTCCCCAACGGTTTTAGCCCCAGTCAAACCACAGTTTAATTTGAGTTTAAAAGGAGAGCTCTCCATTTACAGCCGGGCACCAACTGCACCTCACAGAACGGGCAAAGGGCTATCAGTCATCTCAGATGAGATAAATTTTTCTGCCTTCAGGATCATGAGTTCCTGATTAAAATGGATTGCAAAGATGATTGTATAATCAGTCATAAATTCTCTCTTTTATTATTTCTGTTGGCTGGTGTCTGTTCTTTCTTTTAAAAATAAGCAATTACGTCTGCTGAACAGTCTTCTGAAAACCTGCAGTTGACTTTTCTGCAGGTAATCCCTTCAGGGAAAAGAAAACAAAAAGAAAACCCACAAAAACCCAAAACAAACGAACAAAAAAAACCAACAAAAAAACAAACAAAAAACACCCCCAAAAAACACCCCCACACTTAAATCCCTGCAAGAAGTGCCTTAAAAAAAAGAGTCCATGCAATGATTCTAAATACTTTTAAAAGCTACAGTCAAAGCCTGAAGATTTCGGCACCCTCCACACACAAATACACTGAATACTATTTCTATCCTAAGCATATGCCACATTGCAGGGTCAGGTCACCAAACAGGGATCTAAATGCATGATTAGAGCCAAAGTACAGATCACACCATCTATTTGCCACTCTGTGTAAAGAAAGAGTTCTGCATACACTCAACAGGCAGACTCTTCATCTTAGCAAACAGCACACAAGACCCTGCCACTACTGAAGAAAAAATTCTTATTAACACTCCAATGTCATCTCACTACTGAAGAAAAAACTCTTATTAACACTCCAGTGTCACCTGTCAGAGTCATGTCAAGCAGATGATCTTTAAGGTCCCCCCCAACCCAAACCATACTGTTAGCACTAACTATAGAACTACTACACTGGCTTCTTCCATCAATCACACTATTGCTTTAAAATGTAAACTGAAGCAATAATCAGGCTTCCTGACATTTCAGTCAGAAAACTGGCGTGATGGAAACACCTAGAGAAGTGTTCCTTCCTATTTTACATCCTGATAATTTGCTAACATCTGCATAAAATCTCTCCTATTGTGAGCACACGTGAGAAACCAGCAGAACCACTTGCCTATAGAAAGAAAGCTGATCTTGTGGATATGGTTTTGCATGACTGGAAGTTTATTGTGCAGCTTTTTCAAAGCATGTTGAGTTTTGAAAGTGCCAGTAACGAAGTGTCAGAGCCTAGAAACAGCTAGTCATATTTTTTCTCACATTACACCAGGTGCTCTTCCCCTCCTCCCCACCTTAAAGAAGAGTCCTGTGGCATGTCTGACCTGCACACAGCAGCAAAATGCAGATGTGCACGGAGGGATGTTTTCAGACAGTACTTGGCAGAAGAGGGAAAGAAGACAAGAGATTTTAAAAAAAACACTGATAACAACACATATCTACAAAGTGGATGATGTAGCTATTAGAGAGGCAAAATCCTTGTCCAAATTCAAGATCTGAGCCATCCATCACATCCAACCTGGCACATGTTAAGGGATCCAGCAAGGACAGATGCTTGCTCTTTGTATGGAGCTGTGTTGATATCGATCACTGCCCAAACAGCGCAGTAGTGCTGTGAAATCACTGTTAAAACCAAGCTGCTCAAAGCTGAAGGGCTGGGAAACACTCTCACTCTTTATTCTTGTCAGAATACTCTGCAGAAGGATTATTTTTTTTCCAAAGAAAAACTAATGAGAAACGCATAAACCAATCCAAAACAGAGGGTAGTCTAGAGACAAGCAAACGGGACTAAAAGCTTCCTCTCATGTGAATGAAGTGGCACAATTCCAGCATGAAAGAATAGGAGGATACTATCCTGAGAAGTCTGCACATTAGCCTACTCCATATATTTCCTCTGTCACCTTCACACTCCAGTACCTATCCCTGCTTAGACAAACACCATTATGAGAAAGGAGAGGGGTTACGGAGTCAGCTCTCTGCACTCACAGAGTGGGAAAAGTGATGCAGAAAGAACTCAAAAGTATATTGGATGAGAGATGTGAAGGGGATGCTGCAAAGACATTTCCTACCCTATTTCATTCCAAGACTTTTCCCCTGCACCAAAGCATCAATTTTTGCATGTTGGATTAACCTGGAAAAACACATCTGTCTACAGCTACCTTTTAGAATTCGAGCTTCTTCTACATTAAAATGTCTTCCTGTGCCATTCACTGTCTTAATCATAGAATTGTTTAGGCTGGGAAAGACCTTTAACCTCATCGAGTCCAACCATTACCTAACGCTACCAAGTCTGCTGCTAAACCACATCCCTCAGCAACATATCTTTTAAATCGCTCCAGGGATGATGATCCATGCTCCTGGGCTGCCTCCCTTGGCAGCTTGTTCCAGTGCCTGACAACCTGTTCAGAAAAAAAATCGTTCCTAATATCCAATCTAAACCTTCCCTGTTGCAACTTGTCCTATTGCTTGCTACCAGCAAGAACAGACCAGCACCCATCTCACTACAACCTCCTTTCAGGTAGTTGTTGAGAGACCAAAGGTCTCCCCCCAGCCTCCTTTTCTCTAGGCTGAACAACCTCAGTTCCCTCAGCCGCTCCTCACAAGACCTGTTCTCCAGACCCTTCACCAGCCTCCCAGATTCCCCAAGATGATCTGTCCGCAGTGGGGACAGAGGGTGAAACCTGCAGACGTCCATCCATGCACCTTGCACTTCTGACCTGCTGCCACCAGCCTGTGGCAAGCCTGACCTAGGAGGCTTCCCTCCCGGCAATCCCACCCCGGCAAAGGGCACAGTGGGGCAGCTCAAGATTGCACTCCCTCTCCTCTAAAAGACCGATTCCAGAGCACGGGTGGGGTGGGGTTTATCAGCCCTCTCTTCAGTTCTTGTGCTTTGGGATTATTTGAAGGACTGGCTCCCGCGGATGAGCGGCTCTTTCCACGCACGTTGCCAAGGTCCATCCTTCCCTCTTCGGCCGGCACTGGGCGTGTAGCCGGGGCTCTATGTAACCCCCCCCTCGGCGGCACGCCACGGCCCTGCCACAGCTGCTGCGGGCCCGCCCGCGGGGATCCCGACGCCGCACGCTGCTACCTCTCTCCTCCGCTTTCACCCCGGCGGCTGCTGCCAGGAGCACCTTGCCGACCTCCGGCGGCGAAGCGGGGATGCCTTCTCCCTCGGCGGCCCTCCAGCCGCCCGCGCCCGGCTCGCCGTGCTGAGGCCACGGAGCCCTGACCCGCGGCGCGGAGCACCACGGCTGCCGGCGGAGCAGAAAGTGAAACTAGCCACTGCCAGCCGAAGCCCCATGGGAAAAGTCAAGCCCGCCCGTCCCGCAGCCGCGTCTAACAGCGCTGCGACGCCCTCCGCGGGCGGGCAGGCTACGGGGGGCTGCTGATCTCTGCCCGGTCTCTGTGATTCCTCTCGCCCCCGCCCTGCGCGGTGCCCCGTAGGCTGCAGCCACCATGGGCGGCTCGGCGCCGCCACCATGACCGCGGAGCCGCCGGCGCAGCTCCCTGCCACCCTCTCCGCGGACCATGATCCATGGTAAGGAGCGCGCACCGCACCGCACCGCACCGCGCCTCTCGGAGGGCAGAGCCCCGCGGGCTGCTCCGCTCCACCTGCGCTCGAGCTGGGCTGCGCTGGGCTCCGCGCCCCCCCACACCATCCGCGGCCGCGCTGTCTGCTCACCAGCTCCGCCGCCTCGATTGCTTGTGCCGGCGCGGTGCCGTCGCGGTGCCCTTTTAAACGCGCGGTGACAGCCAGGGAAATTCCCGGGTTTTTTTCCCTTTTCCCCTCAGAATGAAAGTAAAAGCGCCCCGTTCCCGTCCCGCCCGCTGCCGGGAAGCGAGGGCCGGAGCGGCCACAGCAGCGAGACGGTGCGGGGCGCAGGGGAGCTGCGCCGCGGGCACCTGCCGCCGCCCACCTTCCCCGAAGCAGGTGGCGCAAGGGCCGGAGGCACCAAGGTCCCGGGCCCCGGAGCTGTATTTGCGACGGCAGCGAGTCGCGGCGCGCCCTTCCGCACCTTTGCTGGGGCTAGCGACAGAAGGAAGCTCCGCGGCAGGGACTGCGGTGCGGGGCCGAGCTGTGCCGGCGGGGCCGCGGGTGGGTCTGTGGGTTCCAGTCAGTACCTCGCCTCCGGAGTGCTGCTTCCAGGCTGCCTGCACAGGACGGGGTGTGCGTGTGTTTAACCAAAAAAACGCAAGAGGGGCTTTTTAACCTTTGGAAATCCTGGAATGCTGACGACTCCTGGTATTTCTCAGAGAAGTTTTTGGTGATTCCCAGATGTGAAAGATGAGCTTTTGGGAATTTACTAGAAGAATGGGGTATTACCAGAACACACACTCCCCTTCTTTTGGGTGGCTGGTCATATACAGCACTATCAATTCCACTTCTCTGGAAGTGACCTAACTTTTAAGAAAATTCTTTCCCATTTTCATTGTGAATTTTCTTTTTATGACTCTCGCTTAATGGGTTCCAAAGGACTCCTTTAGGAACGTCTGAATGGATTTCATTGTGATTCTGCTGCTGGTCAAGGGACTCCATGACTGAGCAACATCTCTGTTGGATATGAGAAGAAACTTCTTGACTGAAAGGGTTCTCAAGCACTGGAACAGGATCCCCAGGGATGTGGCTGAATCCTCATCCCTGGAGGTGTTTAAAAAGAGGCAGAGATGTGGTGCTGAGAGACACAGTTTAGCACCAGCCTCGATAGTTAGAGAATAGTTGGGCTCTGTGATCTTAAAGGTCTTTTCCAACCTAAAGGATTCTATGATTCTTTCCAAATTCTCTCCTTTGGTTCTGTAACTTTCTGCTTTGAGAGAGATTCATAAAGTAAAGGGAAAGTAAAACAAAATAAATGACTCTGCAGTTCTCACCCTTGTTGCTGGACAAAACAAGTTTTGAGTGATGGAGTCTGTTAGACTGATTTTAAAGATTGTTTTTTGTGTCTTTTGGAAGCACATTTTTGCAGCAGGATATCCAGCTTGCTTGTATCAATGACTTGGAAACAGGCACTGCAGGGTTTTTTTGTTGTTTTTTGGTGTTGGGTTTTTTGGTGTTGTTTTTTTTTTTACCAGAATCAAGAGATGCAGCAATGGCATGTAGGAAAAACATAGTCCTGTAATTGAGCTCTTCCATATCATTGTAAAATCCATTTAAAATACAGAATCTCAGCCCTAAATACTGATAATTCACTTGGCACAGTGAGCATAGAGATTTGCAGAGGTAAAGCTCTGTGGAAGGCAGTTGTCCACTCAGAGCCTGAAGACCACAATAGATTCACTTTATCTAGGTTTGATGTTCATGATGTGCGTGCCCCGTGGTGTGACTGTAATCTCTGCCTTATGGACATAAAATGACTCAGTAAAGATTCTGGTCAAGTTTCATTCCTTTTCTCTTAGTCAAGATTTCTTTCTGAGGGTGGAGTTGGCTTGTGACACCAACTTCCAGAGAATCCCATCTCTGTGTGCTGCCTGTACCCAGTACTCCAATCTTCACTGGAGAGGAAGGAAAGCAGCAGTGATGGTCAGGGCATTCTTTCTGCCTCTACTGGCTGCCACCTCACAGTTACTCTGTATATCAGTTGTCCTTACTGAGTAGCAAAGATGGGTGGAAATGCCTCACACTAACCCAGGAACCTCCAACCTAAACTTCTAGCTCTCCTTTTTGCCGAGCCAAATGGAAGCATTTAAGCATTATCCTAGCCAGTCTAGCCGTAAGACAGAGTCCAGTTATGTGCTATCCTATCACAATAGTGTCCTCTACTCAGTCTCCCTCATTCTGAGCATTAGACTGGTCAGTTGCAGCCTTCAGGTACCTTCAGGATAGTTTTGGCATTTTCTTTCTGCCCATCCTAACAGAAATCATGCCTCCCTGGATGTCAAGTAGGACAGTAGACCAGAGGTCTGAGCAAAGCAAGATGGTCCACTGAAGGAAGAAACAAAGTGCTGTTTAACATCTTTGTCAGTGACATGGACAGAGGAGTTGAGTGCACCCTCAGCAACTTTGCAGATGACACCAAGCTGTGTGGCACAGTCGAGTTGCTAGGGGGCAGGGATCCATCCAGAGGGACCTGGACAGGCTGCAGAGGTGTGCCCAGGCCAACCTCATGACATTCAACAAGGCCAAGTGTAAGGTCCTGCAGCTGGGTAGGCACAATCCCAAGCACAACTGCAGGCTGGGTGGGGAATGGCTGAGAGCAGCCCTGAGGAAAAGGCCCTGGGGGTCTGGGGTGATGAAAAGCTCAAGATGAGGCTGCAGTGTGAGTGCAGCCCAGACAGCAACTGTGTGCTGGGCTGCAGCAAGAGCAGTGTGGGCAGCAGGGCAAGGGAGGGGATTCTGCCCCTTTGCTCTGCTCTCCTCAGACCCCATCTGGAGTCCTGTGTGCAGTTCTGGAGCCCCCAGCACAGGAAGGACATGGAAGTGTTGGAGCCAGTCCAGAGGAGGCCACCAAGATGCTGAGAGGGCTGCAGCAGCTCTGCTGTGAGGACAGGCTGAGAGAGTTGGGGCTCTGCAGCCTGGAGAAGAGAAGGCTTCCAGGAGACCTTAGAGTAGCCTTCCAGTATCTGAAGGGGGCTACAGGAAGGCTGGGGAGGGACTATTGACAAGGTCTTGCAATGACAGGACAAGGGGCAATGGGTTTGAACTGGCAGAGGGGAGATTGAAACTGGATGTTAGGAGGAAGTTGTTTGCAGTGAGGGTGGTGAGACACTGGCACAGGTTGCCCAGGGAGGTTGTGGCTGCTCCCTCCCTGGAGGTGTTCAAGGCCAGGTTGGAGGAGGCCTTGAGTGACCTGTGCTAGTGGGAGGTGTCCCTGCCTATGGCAGGGGGTTGGAACTGGATGATCCTTGAGGTCCCTTCCAACCTTACCATTCTATGATTCTATGATTCTAAGTGAGGAGCAGTGAGATTTGCTCCAGAAGACTGAGAAACCTACTCATGCTAGCATGGATTTGTCCATTTGGTCAGCCCAAAAATGTGTTTAAAGAGTTTTTAACATGTTCAAAGGAATTTTCAGAATTCATCATGTGATAAATGGACGATCAGAATGAGATTCAGATGCAGGTTAAGACACCTGAATGTTTACACCTACTTGAATAAAATGCTTGTCTACATATGTACAGCCAATGGAAAAACTTAGCCAATGCTTGCAGTGAAACCTGGAGATGAATTCAGTCCCAACAGACACCAAGTGGCTGGGCAGCTTGATAGCTGTAGGCTATTAACCAAAACTCCCTCATCCTTGAGTATGATGGAGTTGACACCCAAATAGTGTCTTAATCTGGAGCTGGGTCCTTCCATCAAGGTACCAGTCATGTGGTTGTACAAAGATCCCTTTGGAAGGGCACGTTATTTGTTAACACAGCATGCACCCTGTGGCACGTACTATGGACTTACCTCCTCTTCTTGTAATCCAGCCTTTTTTAGATCTATCTTCTGGATTCTGCCACTGCTCCTTGTTCTGTCTCCAGTGAACTCAACGACTTGTACAATGGAAAATAAAACAACTGAAATCCGTATGAAGTATGAGAATATCCTAAGCCATGACATCGAAGAGCTGGTAAGTAGTGGCTCTGAGGCTTTCAAAGTTGTTTCTGATGGCAGCAAATAAAGAAAAAAAAATCCTCATGTTAACATAGGATAAAAAGGCAATTTAGAAACACACATTATCCTGGAGTGGTGGCTTCATGTGAGGGGGTGAGACAATTCAGGTTTCTGTAGAGTCTTTGAAAAACTGCCAGAAGAATCCCATTTTCATAGAAATGCCTCTGCTAATCATGGAATCACAGAATGGTTTGGGGTGGAAGGGACCTTAAAGATAATCTAGCCCCAATACCCTGCCATGGGCAGAGATATCTCCTTCTAGACCAGCTTTCTCAAGGCCACATCCATCCTGGCTTTCAACGCTTCCAGGCTTGGAGCCTCTACAGCTTCTCTGAGCAACCTGGTCCAGTGCCTCATGACAAAGACTTTCTTCAGAACAACTAATCTAAATCTGGAGTCTTTCAGTTTGAAGCAGTTACCACTTGTCTTGTCACTCCATGCCTTTGTAAAAAGCCCCTCTCTAGCTCTCCTGTAAGCCTCTTCAACTACTGGAATGGGTCAGTCCCATCAGCAGTTAGCAAATGAAGCCACAGGTCTATAGATTTTAGTGTGATTATTTATTAATTTATTCATTTATGTCTAAATCTTGGTGCTGCGTGACTGTAGCCAAACTTCATTCTCTTGTGGTACAAGCAGAGATGTGAATTAACTTCCTAATGTGTGTTTGGTTGGGTTTTGTTTGTTTGTTTGTTTTTCAATGACTATTTTACTCCCTAAACTCTTGGTTTTGAAAACACTTGCTGGATAAACTTCTGACAACCAGGCAACACTACACAGATCTGCAGAAGAATTTTAGGAATTGTCTAATGTGTTCATCTGCATGACTAAGGAAGGAGCTTTAACACAATATTGCCATGAGCTGCCTTTTTAAAAGCCCTTCAGGTTGTGTTAGCTTATCCGAGGATAGGCTGAAGATGCAAGTGAAGGAATTTTGTTGAGTTGGGTTCAGTTGTCATCTTAATAACAAGGGTGACAAAAAAATCAAACAATTGGTCAAAGATTAAGGGCATGCCAAGGGGACAAGTGATACTCCTTAAGACATCTGCATGTGCAAAGCAAGTGCTAGAGCTCTTTAGATGCTCAGGCCATGTATTTTGAGACAAGTATTGACAAATTTGATGTCTGTGTAAGATTTGTATATTCCTGTGAATTTGAAATACCAAAGAACCAAGTAATTCAATAGAATATAAAGGCTTACAATGAATATATCTGGGTCTAGTTTGAAGCTCCCCAGTATGAGAGAAATGTGATGGTACTGGAGAGGGTCCAGCACAAGGCCACAAAAATGTTTAAGCTTCTGGAGCATCTGTCCAGTAAAGAAAGGCTGAGAGAGCTGAGACTGTTCATCCTGGAGAAGGCTCAGGGGAATCTTCTCTGAAGGGAAGGAGCAATGAGGACAGAGCCAGGTTCAGCAGTGCCCTGTGGCAGGACAAGAGACAAGGGGCACACAATGAAACCCAGGAGGTTCTGCCCAAATATCAGGAAACAGTTTTTCACAGTGGGGGTGACTGAGCACTGGCACGAGTTGCCCAGGAAAACTGTGGAGTCTCCATCTTTGGAGACATTTAAAAGTGATCTGGACATGATTCTGAGCAGCCAGCTCTTTGTGGCCCTGCTTGAGCAAGGGGCTTGGACCAGAAGACCTGCAGAGGTCTCTTCCCACCTCAACCACTCTGACTGTGTGTGGTTCTGTGAAGACCTACAGAAGTTGTATCTGGACTGTGTTTTAATTTGCTTCCCAAGTGTCAAGGTCCGGAGAACAGAGATGAACAGTACCTCTGTCCAGAGGAGCAAGCCTGGTTCTTTTAGATGTCTGTGTTGTGAAACTAAGGTGCAAACGAGACCAAATATCACCAAGAACTATTTATTAAGGGACAAAGTTGAACAAAAATGAGGGAGAGAGGGAAGAGGGGAAAGAGAGAACAACAGAGAAAAAGATTAAGAGCAGGGAAGGAAAAGAGCAGGGATTATATTACCATCAGCTGCAGATGGTGGGGAGAGAGGGAGAGAGGTGTGCCCGGCCCAGGGATGTCCTTCTGGAGAGTGGCTCCTCAGGTCCTCCTTGCAGGGAGGTTCTCCAGTGGTGGTGGTCTGGTAGAAGTGCCCATGGCGGTGCTCTGGTGCTAGGTGCACACTTTTGCCGGNTGAGGACAGGCTGAGAGAGTTGGGGCTCTGCAGCCTGGAGAAGAGAAGGCTTCCAGGAGACCTTAGAGTAGCCTTCCAGTATCTGAAGGGGGCTACAGGAAGGCTGGGGAGGGACTATTGACAAGGTCTTGTAATGACAGATCAAGGGGCAATGGGTTTGAACTGGCAGAGGAGAGATTTAGACTGGATGTTAGGAGGAAGTTGTTTGCAGTGAGGGTGGTGAGACACTGGCACAGGTTGCCCAGGGAGGTTGTGGCTGCTCCCTCCCTGGAGGTGTTGAAGGCCAGGTTGGAGGAGGCCTTGAGTGAGCTGTGCTAGTGGGAGGTGTCCCTGCCTATGGCAGGGTGTTGGAACTGGATGATCCTTGAGGTCCCTTCCAACCTTACCATTCTGTGATTCTATGATTCTATACACCTGAGGAGAAGCTGACTATTTAGTGTTGACATCACCAGCTGTGAGTGAGAAATTTGGCTCACTCATTTAAAAGCACTTCCATGTTTAAATGTGTGTGATGTTTTACAGGTAAATATGTCTGCAGAGTATCGTGACAGATGCTGCAAGAACAAAAACAATGAAAAAGTCTTTTTCTGCAATGACACTCAGGTAAAATTTAAAGAACAGAAACTCAAGCAAGTTCTCTGGGCAGTCCAGTCCCTGAAGAACATGTGTATGATAGAGAGCAGTATTAACTTTTTAGAGTCAAATGGGGATACTCCTGGTTGTTCCTTTCTTTGAGTTTCAAATCACACCATTTGTCAATTTAATGGATGAGGTTTAAGTTCAAATATTAAGCAATTCCATAGCTAAGAAACGTGGTAGGTTTCTTTCCCTGCTATAAAGTTCCATTTAGATACTTAATTCAAGATAGCACAGGCAACATATTTTATTTTGCCAGTGGAGGCAAACATTAAAAAAAATCCCAACATCTGTTTTCATTTTTCTGGGTAAAAAAAAATCCTATTGGCTAAGCTTTTCCTTTCAAATGTGCAAGCTTTACCAGTAATAGTTTGGGCAAATCTCCAGACACAGAGCACAGTTTTCAGCTGATTTTGTTACAGCTATAATTGCTCCTTAAGATCCCTACACTACTATTATTATTTCTGCTACAAAATCATACTGTTCATATTTTGAACAGGTGACAGGTAGGTTAGATCAGTCCTGTGCTTTGTTGGGAAAGATTGGCACTACAAAAGCCTAAGAAACTGATGGCAGCTTAGAAGCATTTCAGTTGGAAAAGACTTGTAAGATCATTCATTGAGTCCAAACACTATCTCACTCTACCAAGTCCAGTGATGGTAAAGGTTTATTTAAAGACAACTCAGTGTTCTCCTAGGATGAGATTTGATGGCCTTAAGTGGGGCTTANCAGAACAGTTGGATATTAGGAAAAACTTCTTTACTGAAAGTGGTTCCAACCAGGGAGGTGGCTGAAGGTGTTTCAAAAAAGCAGAGATGGTTCCAGAGCTGCTCTGTAACACAGTTTACCACCAGACACGGTAGAGTTAGAGAATGGTTGAACTCAGTGATCTTCAAGGTCTTTTCCAATCAAACACAATTCTTTGATTTTATAAATCTAAAGTCTTAATGGTGTACAGACCTTTCAGGGGCTTTTTTTTTTTTCCCCTTGCTCTTTACAGGAAATACAATCACTACAGAGGATGGCATGCAACATGCTCAAATTCTTTCAGAAGCAAAGACTGAGCAGAGACTTTAGACGGAAAGCAGCACTAGTCTCATGTGGCACTTTACAGGTTCTACAGTGCAAATGTGAAAGTCATAAAAAAGAAAAGGTGAGTGGCACTGATGGTCTGCAATTTACTGGAAGCATGGGAATGACTTTGTGTTGAAGACCTCCAAGGAGCATAAGATCTATCTCTCAAAGGTAGAGCTGTCACACACGTGCAATATATAGCATTTGTCTTGTAACAGACAGGCTACAGGAGTTGGGGCACTTCAGCCTGGAGAAGAGAAGGCTTCCAGGAGACCTTAGAGTAGCCTTCCAGTATCTGAAGGGGGCTACAGGAAGGCTGGGGAGGGACTATTGACAAGGTCATGCAATGACAGGACAAGGGGCAATGGGTTTGAACTGGCAGAGGGGAGATTTAGAGTGGATGTTAGGAGGAAGTTGTTTGCAGTGAGGGTGGTGAGACACTGGCCCAGGTTGCCCAGGGAGGTTGTGGCTGCTCCCTCCCTGGAGGTGTTGAAGGCCAGGTTGGAGGAGGCCTTGAGTGAGCTGTGCTAGTGGGAGGTGTCCCTGCCTATGGCAGGGGGTTGGAACTCGCTGATCCTTGAGGTCCCTTCCAACCTTACCATTCTATGATTCCAGAGACAAATCAAGTAAATGATCATCCATCCAAATATATTTTCTTATCTCACTGTGTTGAATTTGAAATATTGTGCTTAAAATAAAGACCAAAAGTATTACGGAGAGCATTTGGTGTAAAACCCCAAAGTAACAACTATGATTTAATGTACTAGAGAAGTGAAAGGTCTTCTTTGCACAGGTGTGACCTGTGTCTTTCACTGCAGAATTAACTGGGGTATTTCAGTACTTAACCAGACTATGTATCTTCCCTGAAGACTTGCAGATCATTGTCTCACTTAGGCTCAGCACTGGGCATAATCATAGAATCAT
>WBNM01028709.1:18938-29304 GCA_013399055.1 Ramphastos sulfuratus | reverse complement strand
ACCTAACCAAACAAATCCTCCCCAGCCCCCCACCCCCAAACCAAACTAAGTCATGTGGTGATATTAGCAGTGTTTTCAAATAGCTTTGAGTGATATTTTTCAGCCCTTCCACCCTGGAGCTGGAAATGCAGAGGAGATGAGGAATTTGCATTTACATGCAACACTTTCAGATCATCAGATTGAGATAATTTACAATTTTGTAGACTTTTCAGAGTGATATTACCAAAACTGAGAAGCTTACCATGCATCTTATTACTTTCAAGGAATTCCTCATCATCTTTGTCAACAAGGTGAGGGTTAGCAGAATAGGTTTCAATGTTCTCATCCAAGTACCAAGACTCATTTTCATCAAAAACCATAAAAAGAAGAGCAAACTGAACTTTCTTTTTCGTATGGAAGGATGGCAAATAATGTTTGTGACACACCACAAGTGTGCCTATCAACCCACTGTAAGTGTCCTGGAATTGCAAATGAAAAATCATCCAAGTGCAAAATGGGACTAAGCAGAGGCACTTTTTGTGCCAGACATGAATTCTTTAAGTGTTTTTACAGCTGGGAATAAAGGTAGCCAGGGTCAGACAAACAAGGTTGTTTCTTCACTCAGGTGCTGTCTGTGGATCAGGGCCAATGGACTATGCAGAGTCCTGGTGGACAGGTTCTGCATGGCACAGCAGTGTGCCCCTGTGGCCAAGTAGGCCAATGGCATTCTGGTGTGCATGAAGAAATGTCCAGCAGATCGAGGGAGGTTCTCCTCCTCCTCTACTCTGCCCTGGTGAGGCCCCACCTGGAATATTGCATCCAGTTCCGGGCACCCCAGTTCAAGAGGGAAAGGGATCCACTTGAGAGAGTCCAGCAGGGGGCTATGAGGATGATGAAGGGACTGTAGCACTGCCCTATGAGGAGAGGCTGAGAGCCCTGGGGCTGCCTAGTCTGGAGAGGAGAAGGCCGAGAGGGGATCCGATCAATGTCTATAAATATCTGAGGGCTGGGGATCAGGAAGGAGGGGACTGGCACAGCCTCTGCTCACTTGTGCCCTGGGATAGAGCAAGGACAATGGTTGGAAACTGCAGCACAGGAAGTTCCACTTCAACATGAGGAAGAACTTCTTTACGGTAAGGGTCAGAGAGCACTGACCTTAATGATGTCCACCGTGGAATGGTATGCCCATGCAATACAGTGTGGGTCTCCTCTCCCAGAACTAGATCTCTCTGGGATTTTCCAGACATACAGTTTTGTTTCACCTGAATTAAATAAACATCAATGAATTGTAGAGGTTTTCTGTGTGCTGATTTACAAGAGGTCACCCTGAAACAGACATTAGCTTCATTTTGAGCTTTAACTTCCCCTTCCCCCTCACTGCACTGGCTAGCTTCTTGTTGTTTCCTTTCTGTAGATCTCTGACTCTTTGGGGTTGATTTTCTGTGTGCCTACCCTGTCCAGTTTGCCATACTCAATAAAAGCAGTTGTATCTTTGTACAGATTGCAGAGGAGCTAAATTTTCATTGTTGTCATAATCAGCATCAAGAATGGAAGAACCTGAGGTAACAAATAAACCAACCAACCCTTAGTCTTTCCCACTGTGTTCAATGAAAGCTTGCTTAAACCTTTCTAGAAGGCTTGATGTTACCTGCTGGGCATCAACAAGGATGCTTTTGATACCTGGGTTGGTTACAGGAACCACAGAACTGTCTGTTTTCACTCCATGGGCATGTATTGAATAAGGTCTTGATGCCAAGTTCTTAAAAACTACTTTAATTTTGTCTCCAAGATTTGCCATAAGCAGTGGCCCTGTTGGATGGAAAAAGAAAGATTAACTTGGCCTTACAAAAGGTCAGAGTAGAGAGGGACACAGAGATTGTTGTGTCCAAATACACAGTAATGCCTTTTAATTCAGCTAAAAGCTCTGCATGGGTAATGCCACTCACTGTGAGATGCCAACTGGAATAGCAGATGTGAGGCATCTCAGGAGAGGCCAAAGTCTCCAAAGCTCTGAGCACCAACTGTATATATTTGAGGCTGATTTGGATGCTGCTGCCTAGGGTTATGCTGGCTGAAAACAGTGACCTGTGATCAGGCAGCAGAGCAGAAGGGTTGTTTGGCCTCAGAGCAAGCAATGTAATCGTGCAAGGAAAGCACCACAATCCAAGTTCTTTACGCACCTAGGTTTAGGCACTTTGTGTGGGTAGAACTCTCCTCTGTAATATTCAAGTAGTATCTTCCTGGTTTGTTTTGTTTCACTGCATTCCCCTCCAGTTCCAAAACTGAACTGATGATTATACCTTGAATTTCCAGATGCTGCTGCTCCTCTGTTCTGGTTTTGGGAGTACTGAATGTCTGGTCAGTGTACTCCCGGTATACCACCTTCTTGTATTTGGAGCCAATGAATTTGTCTTCTTTGTTTAAAAATGGATTGCCAGGGCTGGGAAACAAAGGCAAAGGGGGAAGAGGAAAGGCGAAGGGGGAAGAGGAAAGGCGAAGGGGGAAGAGGAAAGGCAGAAAAGAAAACACAAAGGGAAAATGGAAAAAGGGGGAAAATAGAAAAAAAATAAGGAAAAAGAAAAAGGTAAAATAAGGAAAAGAAAAATATAAAAAATAAAAAGGAAAAGGAAAAAAGGAAAGGGAGAGGGAAAGGAAAAAAAGAAAAAAGGGAAAGAAAATAAAGGGGAAAAGAAAAAAGGAAATGAAACATTTAAAATAGCCAAAAAGGAGAAAAGGACAAAGAGAAGGGAGAAAGGGGGAGAAAGGGGGGAAAATAAGAATACTTTGTACATTTATTCCTGTATTAAAAACATCTTTTGCAGCTATGTCAATTAACCATCAAACAAAAATGCAGCTTAGCGAATCCAGTCTCAAAGGAACTGGCATCTTCAAGATGAGAACATTCTTGTGAGGTTGGGAGGTTTCTCTTCATCTGGAATGCTAAAGCCCCACACTACAAAGGCTGTGCAGCACCTGAGAGAATGCTGAGTGCTTGGCCTATGCTTTTCTCACATTTTCTACCTGCTGCATGCTCCAAAGTACCTTTCCTCATGGTGCTGATGGCGCTCAAGCTCCCATGTCCTGTTAGGAGAATAATCCCATTCCACTTCCACTGCAGCAACATAGTAAGTCTTTTCATGCAGATACATGGACACATCCACATTCCACCAGTGGCACTGCTTCACTCTGTACTTCTGTCTCATGCCCCCTCTGTAGTGATCTGTTGTCAGGCACGACACTTCAAAATCTCCTACATGGTGGACAGGAAACAAAGACTTGAGGACAAAAGTTTGTGCCTGGCAGATCTTGACGTTGTGCTACCTACATTGATTGAGACACAGGATGCTCATGGGGCATCCAAATTCTTTGTGTAGTATTTAGGTGGAGAGGGGGGATTCTGCCACTTTGCCCTGGTGAGACCTCACCTGGAGTACTGTGTCCAGCTCTGGTGCCCTCTACACAAGAAGGATATGGACCTGATAGAGCAGGGCCAGAGGAGGGCCAGGAAAATGACTGGGGGGGTTGGAGCAGCTCTGCTGTGAGGTCACATTGAAGGAGCTGGGGGTTGTTCAGCCTGGAGAAGAGAAGGTTCTGGGGAGACCTAATAGCAGCCTGCCAGTACCTGAAGGGGGCTACAAGAAGGCAGCAGAGGGACTGTTTGCAAAGACCTGCAGGGACAGGACAAGGGAAATGGTTGGAAATTAGAGGAAACTTAGACTGGATGTCAGGAACAATTTCTGCACCATGAGGATGGTGAACACTACAACAGGTTGCCCAGGGAGGTGGTTCAGTCCCCATCCTTGCAGATATTCAAGGTGAGGCTCAACAGGACTCTGAGTAACCTGATCTAGTGGAGGGTGTCCATGCTGACTGCAGGGATTTGGACTAGACCTTTGGAGGTCTCTCCCAACCCAAACCATTTTATTATTCTATGATTCTGTGGCTTCCTGCAGTAATAAAATTCAGCACATGCAGAAGCTAGGAAAATCAAGGCTTCAGCATGAAGAGCTTACAGCCTGTGAACAAGTCCAGGCTGGGTGGTGAATGGCTGAGAGCAGCTCTGAGGAAAAGGACCTGGGGGTCTGGGGTGATGAAAAGCTCAACATGAGCCTGCAGTTAAGTGCAGAACAGACAGCAGCTGTGTGCTGGGCTGCAGCAAGAGCAGTGTGGGCAGCACGGCAAGGGAGAGGATTCTGCCCCTTTGCTCTGCTCTCCTCAGACCCCATCTGGAGTCCTGTGTGCAGTTCTGGAGCCCCCAGCACAGGAAGGACATGGAACTGTTGGAGCCAGTCCAGAGGAGGCCATGAAGATGCTCAGAGGGCTTCAGCAGCTCTGCTCTGAGGACAGGCTGAGAGAGTTGGGGCTCTGCAGCCTAGAGAAGGGAAGGCTTCCAGGAGACCTTAGAGTAGCCTTCCAGTATCTGAAGAGGGCTACAGGAGGGCTGTGGAGGGACTACTGACAAGGTCTTGTAATGACAGGACAAGAGGCAATGGGTTTAAACTGGCAGAGGGGAGATTTAGACTGGATGTTAGGAGGAAGTTGTTTGCAGTGAGGGTGGTGAGACACTGGCACAGGTTGCCCAGGGAGGTTGTGGCTGCTCCCACCCTATGGCAGGGGGTTGGAACTAGATGATCCTTGAGGTCCCTTCCAACCTTACCATTCTATGATATGATTCTATGAACATGAGTTGGTTGCAGCCCTTCAAACACAGTTTTAGCACCCAGAGGATCAGCTGCTTAAAATGTGTCTCTAAGCATAAAATGTTCACAGGGAAACAGCTTCTAAACCAGAAGGGGATTTTTAAACAAGACATTTACCTTCAGAATCAGGCTTCATGACAGCTGTCAGGAACGTATGCGGAAAGAGATTTGCTGTGTCCCTTCTTGAGCCTTTAGCTGTGAATGTGTTTTCTGAGAAGTATATCCCATGGACATCAACTTCTGAGCCCAAGCCCATCAAATGCCAGGACACCACACTTCCTTTACACATCTCCAGGCCAGGTTGATTTCCATACATATAACCATTGATGGCTGCAGAAGATTGGAGAGAGCAAAATCCCACTTTGATTAACACATTCCTTAATTCTGCACTACAGATTCAAGTTTCCCTATTTCAGAAGTTCTGGGATGCCTCAGACTGATAGAAATAGTAACAATAAATTATACAGCAGCCAAACTACAGAGAAGCAGCTCAAGCAAAACAACCTTACACACCCAGTGTCTAAAGCGTAAGTAGCTGGCTTGACCAACTGGAACTTTTCACTGCTTCATGCCCATCAAGTATGTAGGATGCAAGTAGCAGGAGTGGTCCTAGCAGATGATGAGCATCATACTGCAGCTGCTCTTCAGGCAAACTGAGCTGGAAAGCATCTTGGCCTGGGTGTCCTGGTAAATGCCAAGTTGAACATGAGCCAAAAATGTGAAGGTGACCTAGTCTGCATCAGGCAAAGTACAGCCAGCAGGTGAAGGGAGGGGATCCTGCCCCTCTCCTCAGCACTGGTGAGGCCATGCCTGGAGTGCTGTGTCCAGTGCTGGTCTCCCCAATACAAGAGAGATGTGGACATAATGAAAAGTGTCCAACAAAGAGCCACAGAGATGGTGACAGGACAAGAAATCATCTCTCCTATGAGGAAGGGCTGAGAGCCCTACAACTGTTCAGCCAGGGCAAGAGAAGCCTCAGGGGAGCTCATCAATGTGTACCAATCCCTAGAGGGAGGGTAGAATGAAGATGGAACCAGGTTCTTTGGTGCCCAGTGACAGGACCAGAGGCAGTGGGCACACACTGACACACAGTAAGGTTCCTTCTGAACATCAGGAAATCCTCTGTCACTGTGAGGGTGACAAAGCAGTGGCACAGGCTGCCCAGGGAGGTGGTGGAGTCTCCCTCCAGCTCAAAAGCCATCTGGACATGGTCCTGGGCAGCCAGCTCTGGGTAACCCTGCTTCAACAGGAGGATGGACCAGACAGCCTTCAGAGGTGCCTCTCAGCCAGTCTGATTTTGCAAAAGTTCTACTTTCAGCTACATCACCTCTAGGGCAGAGGTGAGTTTTCTCTTGCTGCCTGGCTGCATAGGGGCTCCACATACTCTACAGACTTAATTCCTTCTCCTCTCTGCTCAGAGTGGTACATAACAGTGCTAAATGCTCAACTGTCATGAAAGATGCTAACAGCTGGCATCTTATTTTGATGTACCTCACTTAGCTGAACCTGAGGTCCCTTCCAACCTTACCATTCTATGATTCTATGAATTCACTCAAACATGGTTTTCTTCCCAGTGGAATGCAATTTCTCTACCTGTGTTCAGTTTCCAGGTCTCCAACATGAGATCACAAATCTTATCCTAGAAATTAATATTTGGCTAACAAAGAATTTTCTTACAGTGCATTTTGTTAGACTCCTGGAAGTCTTCATCATCTTTGTCAATTTTATCAGGATTTAGTGCAAACATCAAAATGTTGTCATCCAAGTACCAGCTCAGGTTCTCATCAAATACTGTAGCAAGTAGAAAAAACTCCACATCCACATTTTTCTGTTGGGAAGAAAAGCACAAAGGAAAATAGAAAGGAGTTAATAGCAAATGTCAGGGGGAATGAATGATTAATGTGTGTCATAATTTACAGGTATAATTCACAAAGCAGGACAGATGCATGCATTGCTGTTTCCTTCTGAGAATCTCCAATTGCTGTGTCTGGTGACTCAATCTCTGCTGCTAATACTCTGGAAACCAATGTGTGGTTTGGTCTTTAACATCTCTACATTTCTCTGCTCCTTCTCACCAGTCCCTCAGACTTGGGCTCCAGGGGCTGCTCACTGCAAAGGTGGTTCCCCAATACAGAGTCTGTCCATCTGGAGCCACACTGGGTTTCTTTTTTAAAAACAAAGCCCAGAAACACAGAACTATTGAGGCTAGAACAGATCTCTAAGATCCTCAAGTCCAGTCTGTGACCTAACATCACCACATTGAGCAGACTATGTCACTGAGTGCCACATCCAATCTTTCCTTAAACACCTCCAGAGACAATGACTCCAGCACCTCCCTGGGCAGGGAATGGTTTAGGTTGGAAGGAACCTCAAAGGTAATCTAGCTCTAACCCCTGCCATAGGCAGGGACGCTTCCCACCAGAACAGGTTGCTCAAGGCCTCATCCAGTCTAGCATTGAACACCTCCAGGGTGGGGAGGGGGCATCTACAACCTCCCTGGGCAATCTGTGCCAGTGTCTCACCATCCTCACTGCAATGAGCTTCTTCCTAACATCCAGTTTAAATCTCCCCTCTGCCAGTTTAAACCCATTACTCCTCATCCTGTCATTACAAGACCTTGTAAACAGTCCCTCCTCAGCCCTCCTGTAGCCCCTTTCCGATACTGGAAGGCCACTCCAAGGTTTCCTGGAAGCCTTCTCTTCTCCAGGCTGCAGGGGCCCACCTCTTGTAGCCTGTCCTCACAGCAGAGCTGCTGCAGCCCTCCAGCCCAGTGTGTAATTACCCTTTCCCTCCCTGAGGAAGTAAAACAAACCCACTTTCTTTATTTTATATCTTCCCCTCAGCACATGGGTGAGACTATGATGTGGAGAGGAGGTAGTGCTAAGTGGTAGTGAATGTGGCACAATTCAGAAGGATAAAGCAGTTCTTTGCAGCAAGAGTGACTGCCCATTGGAAGGGGCTCCCCAGGGAGGTGGTGGAGTCCCCATCCCTGGAGGTGTCTAAGAGGAGGCTGCATGAGGCACTTAGTGCCATGGTTTAGTTAATTGGAAGGATTAGGTGATAGGTTGGACTTGATGATCTGAGAGGTCTTTTCCAACCTGCTTAATTCTGTAGATTCAGCTGCAATGATACAAATGCTTCCGTTCTTCCCTCTTCTCCGACTGACCTGTTTCCCAGAAGGATGAAGAGCTCCTTTCCTGCACACCAAGAGAGGACCCACAAGGCCAGAATTTGTGTCCCTGACTGGGTCCACAGATGAGTAATAAATCCAAGTCAAACAGTCTGGATCTTGGTCTGTGGGCCCCACATCTTCTGGCACATCCCACTCATACGTAAACGTAGCACCAGGACTCACGTGAGAGGCTGACAATTCAGTGCCTACTGGGGAAATCAAAGGTAGTAAAAGCACCCAGCAAGCACTGNTGCTGCAGCCCAGCACTCAGTTGCTGTCTGGGCTGCACTCACACTGCACCTTCAAGAGATGAAGGTGCTGGCAGCTCACCCTGGCTGTGCTGGGCCCCTGCCCGCAGGTTACCTGTGGCAGGGCTGTAGAAGGCTCCCTCGTGGGCCTTGTCGTAGCGCAGGCCGTGGGGCTGCAGGCTCAGCGGGCGGCTGGCGTTGTTCCGGAAGGTCACCCTGATGTGGTCACCCACTTCAGCCTTGATCAGAGGTCCTGGAAAATAGAGTGCATGGGCTCACTACAAGGTGTTTCTATCAAGTGTTTGGGACCATGAGCCTACCTGGGACTGGAGGACAGACATGGTTCTCAGCCCTTTCCAGGAGTGAGAATGAGGATACCACATGCTGATTGGAAGTTTAAAGAGAAAGTCTACTCATGAGAGCTTATATAGAATCATAGAATGGTTTAGGTTGGAAAGGACCTCAAAGATCATCCAGTTCCAACCCCCTGCCATAGGCAGGGACACCTCCCACCACCACAGGTCACTCATGGCCTCATCCAACCTGGCCTTGAACACCGCCAGGGAGGTTGTGGAGCACAGAATCACAGAATGTGATCTTTGATCACATTCTGTGATTCTGTGCTCCACAACCTCCCTGGGCAACGTGTGCCAGTGTGGTCAGGGAATGGAATGAGCTGCTCAGGGAGGTGGTGGAGTCACCCACCCCGGGTGTGTTTAAGGGTGGTTTGGATGTGGTCCCTGGGGACATGGTTTAAGGTGACTCTTGTAGAGTAGAGTTCCAGGTTGGACTTGGTGATCCTGAGGGCCTTTGCCAACCTGCATGTTTCTGTGATTCTGTGACACAGGCCAGGTTCTGGTACCTGGACTGAACCTTGTGGCAGCCTAGCAACAGCAGGACTGCTCCATTCCCAATTCCTTATGAAGGGTCAGTGCCATGCAGGACAGTTCTTCCAGTTGGAAAGGGACCTACAGACCTTAGCATCAACATCAAACTCAGTTCAGAGCCATGCCAGAAGAAGTCAGGTTATAAACAGGGCTAGACCTGCCTAGCCTGGCTGTGTAATTCAGAGCCTGACTTCCATATATCATGGCATATTCCCACAGGCTAGAAGAGGAACACCACAGCATTGCTTTTGAGAGCTTTCTTACACTGTGGGCTGTCTCTTGGAGGAAGCCACAGGCACCAGCATCTGCAAGAGCCAGAGAGAGATGAGGGTCCCTCCCTTGGAGGTGGATGGCCACTGTTGGCTAGCCAGTTTAAGTGACAGCTTACTCTCATAAACCTTTTGACTTAAAAGAATTTAGGTCTCTTACCTAAGAGTCCAAGATGTTCTTCCTCTGGGAGTCTTTTTTTCCACACAGTGAAAGACCCATCTGTGTATTCTTTGTAAATGGCTTTTTTGTAAGAGCCACCAATTCTGGTCTCACTTTGTTCAAAAAACACATGAGAGTCACTGTGGAAGAGAAATGGCAACAGATGCAAACAGTTCAAGTCATAAAGCTCAGCTTTACAAAGGCAGCCAGGACCTCAACCTTNCCTTCCAAATCGTGGCCAGACTGTTCTGTGGGTGGCTTTACCCCTTCTGCCTTCTCTTTTCTCTCCCCCCATCCAAGAAGGGGGGGAGAGGGGAAGACATCCTATTATTACTGTATTGGTTTCCCCTGAGAAGCTGAACTCTAACACACACATGCAGGAATCCCTTATCCTTCACTAAGCTCTTTTTAAGGCACTGTGCTGTAGCACCCTTACAAGCCAGCATGCTTAGAGACTCACCAGCAGTGACTTCTAGTCAATATTTTGTAACCTGAAGTTGACTCTTTACAACTAATCAACAACAATGGGTACAAACACCAAGAACATGTAACATCTAAACAGAAAGGGAGAAGATTCAGCCTACATGTTTTAGTCTACCCTTTTACCCTCCAAAGAAAGGACCTTTCAGTGTTTTACCATCACTATTCAAAGACCTGTGCCTTGCCCTTTGTGGAGCAGGTAAATATTCTTTAACTCACAGATTAAAAGTCTGAGGGATCAATGTGTTCATAGAATCATAGAATGGTAAGGTTGGAAGGGACCTCAAGGATCATCCAGTTCCAACCCCCTGCCATAGGCAGGGACACCTCCCACTAGTACAGGTCACTCAAGGCCTCGTCCAACCTGGCCTTGAACACCTCCAGGGAGGGAGCAGCCACAACCTCCCTGGGCAACCTGTGCCAGTGTCTCACCACCCTCACTGCAAACAACTTCCTCCTAACATCCAGTCT
>WBNM01028709.1:0-15567 GCA_013399055.1 Ramphastos sulfuratus | reverse complement strand
CCTTCCAACCTTACCATTCTATGATTCTATGAGGTTGGAGCAGCTCTGCTATGAGGACAGGCTGAGGGAACTGGGGGTATTCAGCCTGGAGAAGAGAAGGGTCTGGAGAGACCTAATAGCAGCCTGCCAGTACCTGCAAGTGGCTACAGGAAGGTTGCAGAGAGACTGTTCCCAAAGGCCTGCAGGGACAGGTAATGGCTTCAAACTAGAGCAGAGCAGATTGAGACTGGATGTTAGGAACCAGTTCTACACCAGGAGGGTGCTGGAACACTGCAACAGGTGCCCAGGGAGGTGGTTGAGGCCCCATCCCTGGAGATACTCAAGGTGAGGCTCGACAGGGCTCTGGGCAACCTGATCTAGTTGAGGATGTCCCTGCTGAAGGGGGGTTAGACTGGGTGAGCTTTGTAGGTCCCTTCCATCCCAAACTATTCTATGATTCTATACTGCCCATGAGGTTCTTGACCCCTAAATATTTTATATCATGGGTCCAAAAGATTGATTGTGTAGCCCTTGACATCACCTCTTTGCTGTTTTTTTGCTTATTTTAAGTGATCTTTCTTAATCCTCCAAAGAAAAAGCCTTGCTTAAACCCCCCTATTTTCCACATTTTGCCTTTAAAAGAGACAACACATAAGAAAATATTACTTCACCATATCACTAAGAAGTGATTAATGTAACATTAATATAACTAAGAAGTGAACATTAATATAACATTCTCTCACAGTGCATTTTGTTGCTTTCCTGGAAGTCTTCATCATCTTTGTCAACTTTGGAAGGCTCAGAACAGTATGTCCTGATATTGTCCTCTAGGTACCAACTGAGATTTTCATCCATCACAGAAAACATAAGGATAAATTCAGCATCAAAGTGCTCAGCACTGCCTTTGTCCATTGTACCTGGAAAAGAAAGTGGAGGTATTCAAAGCCTCTGGCAAATGACATCATCCTTCCATTAGTTTCAAGTGCAGGATCAGTAGGGCTGCTCACTGTTTACTTCACATGTTGCCACTTTTCCTGGGTGTGAGCATTCACAAACTCACAGAGGCTCAGAAAACAGAAATGGGGTTTGATAGCTACTATAAAATAAATTTGCTAAGAATAAATGTTGCATGTGATAAGATCACAGCCAACCTGTCTAGCACACCAGTGCTTTTGCACTACTGCCATGAACACATCTCACTCAGGAGGATTTGTGGACAAACTCTATTTGCTGTCACATAAACCAAAAAGCCTTCCTGTGGCAGCTGAGAAAACAAAAAGCTGCTGTTTCAAAATTAACTTCCATCTTCTCCTCTCCCACTCAATTGTTTCACATTAAATTAAACCATCATCAGGCACCTTGCATATGTATTTATTTTAGAATTCATTTGTTTATGGTTTACCTTTCCTGCAAATTATTAAAGGCCCAACAAGCCCTGAGGCAACATCTCTTGGAGCATCTATGTGAGAGTGGTAAACCCTGGTTATGCAGTCTGCATCTGCCTTAGCTGGACCTTGATCTTCTGTCACATCCCATGTGAAAGTGTACTGGTCTCCAGGCTTCACAGCATCATCTCTCTTCTGCAAATCTTTGGTGTTGTCAGGATAAAAAGCACCTGAAGAATGCCACAAAGTCACCATTAACAAAAGACATTCATGGTATGGTGTCAGGACAGCATCTTCCACGCTTCAAAGTCAGCTACATGCTGCAGTAGCACAGACTGAACATCTGCATACAGGTGAAAATAAATCCTTAAAATCAGGTGAGCAGATCTTTTCCATTCTGGCACAGACCAGACTGAAGCTTACCTTCATTTTCCTTTGTGTATCTTACACCATGTGGATGCAGGGTGTAGCTTCTGGAGGCAAAGTTTTTCAAGTGAATAATAATGGAATCTCCAACTTCTCCCTTAATGATAGGGCCTAAAAAGCCCAGCCAGGAAGGTTTTTCAACTACCACATCATATGACTGATTGGTATACTGAGTGTAGACAGCTTTCTTGTAAGTGCTTCCTATCCTGTGTGGTCCTCTTTTGAGAAAGACTTCAGCCTGCCTGTGAAGAAAGTCCACAAACACATCCTCAGTGCTCAATCATAGAATGGTAAGGTTGGAAAGGACCTCAAGGATCATTCAGTTCCAACCCCCTGCCATAGGCCATAGACCATAGTGCCATAGACCTCCCACTAGTACAGGTCACTCAAGGCCTCATCCAACCTGGCCTTGAACACCTCCAGGGTGTGGAGGGAGCAGGCACAACCTCCCTGACAACCTGTTCCAGTGTCTCACCACCCTCACTGCAAAGAACTTCTTCCTAACATCCAGTTTCAATCTCCCCTCTACCACTTCAAACCCATTACTCCNCCTCTGCAGCCTGTCCAGGTCCCTCTGGATGAATCTCTGCCCTCTAGCAAGTCGACTGTGCCACACAGCTTGGTGTCATCTGCAGACTTGCTGAGGGTGCACTGATTCCTCTGTCCATGTCACTGACAAAGATGTCAAGCAGCACTGGCCTCAGCACTGACCCCTGAGGGATGTCACTTGGCACTGGTCTCCAGGTGGACACTGCTATTGATCACCACTCTCTGTGTGCCACCATCCAGCCAGTTGTTTACCCAGCAGTGCTCCACCCATCCAGTCCATGTTTTTCCAGTTTGGTGACCAGGATGCCATGTGGGACAGAGTCAAATGCCTTACTCAGATCCAGGTAGATGATGTCAGTTGCCTTTTCCTTGTCCACTGTTGCTGTGCCTTTATCATAGAAAGCCACCAAATCTGTCAGGCAAGATTTGCCCTTGGTGAAGCCATTGCTGTTTACCACCAATCACCTCTGCTTTATTTTCCAAAATATACAACGAATATGAATATACAAAGAGGGTACATGAGAGGAGGGAATCAGTAATGACCTCCTCAATCACCTGGTGCCTTCACTGCAGGACTATTGCTCCTCTCAATTAATGGAGCAATCACACTAAACACAAGAACTTGGCTAGCAAGGGAACAGTCTAGGCCAGGAGTTGGAATGAGAGTGATGGAGGTGGCATGTCCTGCACGTGGCATCAGTACCTCTGAACCCTGTACCTAACATGGATGTGCTGGCCAAGCATCACCAGCCACAGGCCAGGGTTCACAGTGTGTCTCTGACAGCTATCTACTGGAAACAGCTTTGGAGCCAACTTTTGCCTGTGCTGAGGGTCAGGTACCTTTGCTTTGATATTTTGCTCTCTGAGAAGAGTTGTCTTTGTGGGCAAAGCGGTTATAGTGCTAACCACAAAGGGGAGAGAAACTGCCAGCACTGGCTGCTCAAACCCATAGTGCTGCTGCTGGCAGCCCAAGCTCTGAGTCTCTTTCACCACAAGTCCTCCTGCACACATCAGTGCCCACTTCAGGAGAAGTAGCTATGGAAGCCAACCTGCTGCAGGAAGAGACAGACAGGGCAAGACTGGCAGAGCTGGGCAGCCTCCTGATTTCTCACCTGACACAATGGGACATGTGTCTAGTTTGGTTTCATATTCCCAGCAGGCCACACTGTGAGGCAAGCTAACACTGCCCAAAACTGTGAAGTGTTTCCCACAAGGCTGAGCATTGTTTGAGCATGTGGGGAAGGATTGTTCATACCTTGGCAAGAATAGATCTGAAGTGTAATTAAAATGCCAGCTCAGAGCTCCATGAAACTTGGAGAGCGAAAACTTAGCTTGCAGAGGCTGAGTTACTGGAAATCTGTGTGCATGAAGCTTTTTAGCCACAAAATAAATCAAACTAATGTGTTGTGGCTCTTCATGGACTGCTTAAACAGCTACCATTTAATTGTAGAGTTCCTTCTAGCAGGTATGCTGCACTCTGCCCTTCCTCTATAAATATTATGCTCTGTACAAGCACAGCCTCACAGCCTCACAGTTCAGAAGAAAAACTGGAGAAGCTGAAAATGAAAAGTACAATAAAAGGGAGCAGCTCCTTTGCAGGCACACAATGACTGGGGGGGGGGGGGGGGGGGGAGGAAGGGAATTAATTTAGGCTATTGCAGACTGCCAAAGAGCAAAGCAAAGCAGTGAACAGTGGTGACTTGTNAGGTGTCCCTGCCTATGGCAGGGGGTTGGAACTGGATGATCCTTGAGGTCCCTTCCAATCTTACCATTCTATGATTACAACACTGCTCTGCAATTTCCAGACAAGATGCCCTGCCTCCAGTGTTTACCAGCCTGCTGAACTACTGTCAGTGTCTTACACACCCCTCAGCTCATGACTGAAACAAAGAAGCTGGCTGCTTCCCCTCATGCCTGGTTAAGTGGCAGATTACAGCTGAGATATTGTTGGCCCTCACTAGAGAACACAAATCACAGGAAATCTTCTAATCCTTCATCTACAGACTACATGAGAACTATATTTTGGAGACTTTTCTAATTTCTGATTTCTCTCCTCTTTGTTTCTGTTTTAGTACAGTCCTGTTTCACTTTAAAGGCACTAGGAAATAATAAAAAAAGATAGAATGAAGAACATTTCTTCTCTGCAATATTTCTCTAATGCCTTTCACAGCTGAGGGGTTTTTATTGCTTATTCATGTCTTCAAGGTGCTCCCCTCCTCCTCACCATACTTACTACCCATCCTGCTTATTGCTCTCACTCTGCACCCTCCTTGCCTTGTAATGAGCAGCCCAGCTCCTCTCTGTGGTCAGAAGGACCCAGCTGTGCTGCTGCAGCACTGGAAGTGCCCAATGCCAGCACTAACTGTCTAAAAAAGGAGAGTCTAACAGCTGTCAAACTTCCACATTTAAAAACAGACCAGTAAAAGTCTTCTCTTCAGCACTGCCTTCTTAGCCATTCAAAATTAAACCTCATCAGACATGCAGGGTCTTTTCCTAGTCTCTACTGAGTAAACATTTCAATGCAACAAATTTGTGAACCCCCTCCACTAACCAGTGCTTGAAATCAGCAGAGCATTCAAATGTGGTTCTCAAGCAAGCCAGGGAAACTATCAAAATTCCCTGATGCATCTGACAGAAACCCCACTGACAGCAGTGTGATGCCTCATTTCACTGCCTTCACCAGGTCTGCAGACTGGCACTACTGCCCAAAGCAGACAGTGCTGTAAAATCAAACACAACCAATGCAAACTGCTTTACTTACTCTTCTGCTGCAAAAAGCTGTCCAGACACGATGTTGGTGTTGCCAGGTGCATAGTTCCACTCTGTCTCTATGATGCCAATGTAGTACTCCCTATTCACTGCCCGAGATTGGCAACAGCAATAAACCAGCAAACAGCTTAGGAAGAAAAGCTTCATTTTGCTTTCAGGAACCTTGTGGGAAATGTGAAATAAAATCCCAGGACAGGCAACTCAAATTTCCCTTTATAAGTTCTCGTCTCCCCCCTCCCTCCCTCACCTCCCCCCTTCCCGCTCCTGTTTGCTTTGGTGAACACAATAAAATGTTGCACAATGTCTCTGTGTGTCAGGAGTAAACAAAAGATTCTGGTAACCTTGTCAGTTCAGATAATCTTCAGAGAATTTTTTCAGTTTCTGCCAACCCACTGTCCCACAAATCAGCCTTTAGACTGTTACCAGATCCTGCAAGCTCTGTAGATTTAAGTGGACTTACAGACTTTGGCTTAATTACATTTTCACTGTCATGATCACTCTCCCTGTAGCTTGTATGCCACTGAGAAGATAATGTCTGTGGTGTGTGGCACAAGAACACAACTTCTGAAGTGCCTTGTGATAAGCTCTAGCTGTCAGCCCTCTCCCCTGGGGTACCTGTGCTGATATGCAGACCTGTTGCTTCTGGATCTACAGCTGGCTGCTGCTGTGACACAGACATAAGGGAGGTCTGAGGTCACTGCTATCAGAGCAGAGCTGACACACTGATGCATACATGGATAAGCTCTGCTAACCTATCACAGCTCCCTTGGAAATGGAATTTCAGCACAAAGTGTGGCACATGCAGCTAGAGATGAAGCAGCTGCTTGTATAGAGAGACAGAGGCATCTGCATCTCACTTCAAGCATTGCCCAAATGGAAATGAGGTTCAGAAATTCCACAAGAGGAACTCCCTGTGCTACCTCCCTCTTAGTCTGCCACCAGACAGAGCATGCCACATTCTTCAGGGACTGAAAGCATAACAGATGCATAAAGCTCCAGATGTTACCAACTGACTGCCCAGTGCACAAGGCTGTGCATTTGCTTTGGGTTCTGTAAGCACTGATCTGTTAATCACATTGAAAAATGAGGACAGAATCAGACCTTAGAAAGCACCTGAAGTTTTCAGCTGATTTTTGCCCCCAAGTATGCCTTTGTTACACCTGAAGCTTTAGACAAAAGCCACCTGTAAATCTGGATATTGGAAAGATTGCTGTGAAAAATAGAAATATATATATATAAAATATATCTATATATTCTATATATAATCAATATTATATATAACATATCTATATTATATTTATCTACATTATAGATATAGAGCTCCTGTCACTTGAGAATTCTCTTCTGCAGTCTGAGCACTGACACAGCCACACTCACTCCAAATGACATTTTTCACCATATGGCAACTTAAAAATATCTGTAATAGTCACAATCTTCTTTCAAGCTATTTTCTTAATGGTCAGGGGAAAAAAAATTGATTACTTTGGATAGAAGACTAAGATTGAGAACACAGCTAAAGTGTGAAATGTTCCCTTTAATGACATTCAAATCTAAACCTTACTTAGCAGGACTGTACTATATAGAGAAATCCTGAACTTGAATTATTATTCATACACAAAATAATCAGGCAGTGTCAGAATACTTAAATTCATAATCTCACCTTAAGTGCAGGATTCTGCTTCTGCCTAAATGCCTGTGGCCAAAGGCAAGTTTGTGAAATCTGCTTGAATCTATGATGAAATTCTGGAGTTTCCCAGCATGCTGTCACATACTCAAAATTATTTCTGCAGGGTTTTTTTTGGGGTTTTTTTGCCTTGGATGAAGGTCAGTGGTTCAGTGGAAAAATCATCTTGGACAGGCTGCATCTGTAAACTAGCTGAGCAAAAAATGAGAAAATGTTTACCTTCTCTTACACTACTTACAGTCCAGGTCACTGCTTAACACTCAGCTAACAGAGCTGTTCATCCTCACATCAGCTAAGTGGTTTGGTTTTATTCACACTTCCATCAGACTGAGGAAGAGTTTAGGAACCCCACAAGCAACACCTTTGAAATCTCCAAGTTTATTTGAGGGTAAAAAACCTGAGCATTTCTTTGCCTTAGTCCCCTGACTCCTCCAAATTACTCTTCTTTTGATTTGCAAAAGAACTGCAGGTTGTTTTTGTTTCAAGGTAGAACAAAAACTTTGGACAGGCAATGTTTTTCCCATTACCATGTTTATCCTGCCTCATCTTAATTTGTAAGACATTTGTGTGCCTAAGCCATGGTAATGGTTTTTCCCATTACCATGTTTATCCTGCCTCATCTTAATTTGTAAGACATTTGTGTGCCTAAGCCAACTCCTGTTACCTTTCTCTCAAGGAGCTCCAAAAACTGACAGAGGTGACTCAAGCTTCAGACCTGCATTATTATCTTCAGGTGCTTGAAGAGCAGGAGCCTCTCTCCTCTGACAGACAGGGCCTAAAAAAAGACTGAACAACTGAATTTAATTGGTTAAATAGAATCATAGAATGGTAAGGTTGGAAGGGACCTCAAGGATCATCTAGTTCCAACCCCCTGCAATAGGCAGGGACACCTCCCACTAGCACAGGTCACTCAAGGCCTTGCCCAACCTGGCCCTGAACACCTCCAGGGAGGGAGCAGCCACCAATTATGAGCCTGCAGCTTGGTGTCATGAATATCCCTCTCCTTTCTCCTGCTGAGGATGCTGAGCTGCTGTCTCTTCTTAAAGTCCTCAAAATTGCTTAGAAAACACAAAACTGAGCTCTTATTTCAAACATTATTAACAGTCCTATGGAAAAAGCCCTCAAGCTGGATACTGCTCTTTGTGTCTCTGTCTGCCAAGCTCAAGACTTTCTATGATCAGAGACAGAAGTTACTGAAAAGTGGAAAAGACATAGACAGGAGTAAGACAAAGGGTTAAGAGTTTCCAGGTGTGACTTTAAGGTATTTCATTGCTGTCATCCAGCACAGCAAAATCCTTCTGTACAGGCCCTGTTTGCTTGAAGATAAGCCTATATTTTCCCCATGGCTGAGCTGGAGTCTGAACAGANCAACCTTACCATTCTATTAGTCCAATGCCACCATTCACTTTAGGAAGAGTCAGCAGTTCCGGGGTGGGGCTGGCTTAGAAAGTCAACCCCACACATACTGTTTTTTCATCCAAATAACCACAACCTGTTAAAAAAAAACCAACAAACAAACATTTCTATGAATTCCAAAACAAACAGCAGGCACAAAAGCAGCACGGTCTTTGGCAGGAGTTGATTGTTAAGGGTTGATGGTTAAGTTGTCTTTATTTTAATTCTGTCCAAAAACAATTAAAAAAAAAAAAACCCAAACAAAACAAAACAAAAAAACCCCCAACCCTGTAAGAATGTGGGATTATCATTTCAGAGGATATATGACATGATGTAGATTTTAGCCTAGGGAAAAACAAGTATGCAGTTGCAAACAGTCCCCATTTTATAACCATGGCTTTGTAACTCAGAACATCTATGCCACCTTCAACCATCTCCCAAAAGAACAGCCCCATCCTTAAACATCCTGCAATTTCTTTTTTTGTTTCAATCACTTCTTGCAACTTAATAAAAGCTAAGCAATTACAACTTCAGATGCATGCTTCAAACCTCACAGGAAGAAATCAGCTTTTTAAAACAATCTGATAAGGGAATATCAAGGCAACATATCAATATTGTCTTGAAACACAATTGAATTGCTGATATACTCTTTTATCCCTCCCCCCTAAATATCTTACCCATAGCTGCCACTTATTGTTTGGTTTACAGTCTTAACAGTCTTTAATGTTAGATGTTGATATAGCTGAATCCCATCCAGGGCATTACTGCGAGTCCAAAGTATGCCTTTTGCTTTCCTCTGGGCCTTCCTTCTCTCAAAGCCAGTGCTGAGCACATCCAAATGCTGCCCATGTGGCTGCAAATGAGCCATATGGCCACTGGCAATGAAAAAAAGAATTGTTTGAGAAATTAAAATAACTTTTCTGGACTGATTATTATTGTCAAGAGCATTTGCCTTCCATTTGCAGCAAGGTCAGGTACTTAGAAGAGTATTGATAAACAGCCCTGGGTGTTCACAAGGTTCCCTCAGATATTCCTTCATGTCATAAAACTGATCAAGAAAAGTTTGCCTCCAAGTATAAAACAAAATAAAAGGCACCCAGTGCAGCTATTTATGTGTACAAATAAGCAGGGCTGACTTCAGAGCTGAGCATCTGATCTTTGAATCAGGCCTGGATGCCTGAAGGAAGACTTGATAAACCTTTCCCAGTGCAGTTAAGAACTTCCATGACAGTACAAGCAGCATCAGCTGCTGCTTCTCGTGGCCATGATGGTCTTTCTGCAATGAAAATGTATGAATTGAGAAATCAGTGCTCTCATTCTCAAGGGAACAACCCCTCCTGACTTACTGGGCTTTGCTTTGGGCCTGTTTGGAACAACCTACCTCTCTTCTAAACAAGGAGAAGGGAGTATAAAAGCAGTTCGATGGAAGTTTTACAGCAGTTTATTCAAACAAGGCTGATTTCAATACAAAAGCAGCTCAGTGGCCATCAAACCTCCCTATTGTCAGAGCAAGCTGGAGGGTGATAAGAAAAGTCAATGCCAAGGAGAACCAGACTGGTTAGAAAACAACTGGGAAAACGCAGACATCGAACAGTTCTTCATCCAAAACAGAGAGGCTTGAGAGACAAAGATTTAAGACAGGGTTACATTTGTCTTTGCAGCACCCAAATCTACCACCATAAATGCTGGAGAAGCCATTTCTCTCCTTCTGGGGAGTGGAGGAGAAGCAGTGAAGATTTCCTTGCCATTTTTCAGAGAATATTGCCCTGCAAATAAAAAAGGAAGAAAGTAGTTGCCCTCTTATTATCAATTCACGTTAGCATGGAAGTTGTTTGACTGTTCAATACCCACATCCAATCTAAATCTGGATTAGAGCTCCAGAGGTGACCCTGCTCTGCACCCAGGAACAAGCTGGCAGCATTGCTTTTTGACTTCACTAGAAACTAGGCTGGGTCCCAGGCTGGTGAGACTCATTCACTACCAAGAATGTTTTGAGAAATTGCCTCAAGGCTTGACCGTATCTTAGGCTGCTGTCCCAGTAAATTCCTACAAGAAGCCCTTCCCTGTCTTCTTGCCCAATGCCCTCTGTGGCACCTGCAGTTCCCCTGCCCCGGCTGACAGCACTGATCAGGCAACTTCATGCTGCAGAGGCACTGCTAGCCTGCCTGTTCTGCCCTCCCAGTGTTTCCCCTGAGGTGGCAGAGCCCTGCTCTGTGTGTGTGCAGCTGGAACACAGCTGGTTGTGCAGACGTGCGCCTGGCTGCACACCAATGCTCTGAGGGTTGCTGCTGCTTCTAACTAGAAATCTTTCTTGAAGATGCTGTCATCACTGAGGCTGCTGGCTGCATAAAACCCCTGAGGGCTTCTTGATCCCAGTGCAGAAGAGGAGGAAAGGGCAAGCATGCCTAATTTCACCCTACCACCAAAACTAGGGAAGCTGAATGCCTCACTAAACCACACCACTTCACCCCAGTGTGCAGCTTAGCAGCATCAGTCACTTCAGCTCTGAGGTTCCAACTACTTCTTCTGTCCAAAGCAGAGCCCTTTTTAGTTATTTTTTCAATGAGCTACTGAAAATGTAGTAAAAACTGATGCCTGGACCACAACTGCTACCTATTACCTCTGGCATCTTCTTCTGTTTGTTGTGAAGCACACACACATGGTTAAGAATGACTTTAACTTGAATGCAGGAAGAAAGGTGCTCAGAAAAATCTACCACATTTTTTTCTTCTCAGTGCTAGCCCTAAGGGTCAGAGTGAGCAGCCACCAATCCCTGTGTACTACAAGGAATTAGTTGGATTAGTTTGGATGAACCAAACACCACAGATTTAATTATCAGTACACATCCTCTGGTATTTTTATCTAGAAATGTAGCAGCATAGAGAATGCACAAACTAAAAGGGTAAGTCCTCAACTGAGAGGAACTGCTGGAACTAAACTGACTTGGAGATGCTGAATTACCTCAGATATTTTGTTACCTGGACAAAGACAGAGTAGGTCCCACAGAGTGTCCGTTTCAGCTCAGCAGTCACTTTGAGAAAACAAATGATCAGCTGCAGTCCACTAAGTACTATTAGGATAGAGAGTAAAATGATGTTCCACTCCACTATGTTAGGAGGTTCAGTGCACTGAGACCAAGAAAGATAATCTGTGAGATACCTGTGAGAGAAACAGCAGTGTGAAATTAATTAAATGTGCTACATGCAATTCATCATCATCACAGAAAGGCTTAGGTTGGAAGTCACCTTAGAGATCATCTACTCCAACCTCCCCACCACGGGCAGGGTTGTCTCTCAACTAGATTTGGCTGCTCAAGGCCTCAACCAACCTGCCCTTGAACATCCCCAAGAAGGAGACATCCAAAATCTCCCTGGGCAGCCTATTCCAGAGTCTCACCACCCTCGTACTGAAGAACTTCTTCCTAAGATCTAGACTAAACCTACTCTTCTTCAGCTTCAAACCATTCCCCCTTGTCCTTCTGCGAGACACCTTTATGAAAAGTCCCTCTGCAGCCTTCCTGTAGGATCTCTTCAGGTACTGGAAGGCAGCTCCCATGTGTCCCTAGAATATTTTCTTCTCTAGGCTGAACAGCCTCAGCTCTCTCAGCCTATCCTCATAGCAGAGGTTTACCTATACAACATAGAAAACACATATTGGGCTTTATATGCTTCATGTTTAGGAGCCAAACTCTAGCCTTTCTTTACTCCAGTGTAAGTCCTGCATAGGTCTGTCAAAGACAACTGAGGGGAAAGANTGTCTGGGCTGCATGTGCACATTTCCTCAAATACACCTGCTTCCTTAGCTTCCCTGACACCAAGCATCAGATAGACTTAGCCATTCTAATTTTCTTACCCTCCAGAAGTGCCTTTGAAGATATAATCCCATCCACCTGATGAATTGCAGAAGGGGCCTTGGATCAACCCCAAGGTAAAAATGATGCAGCTGTATCCAGAGAAAGCAACTCCAAGCAGGGCTAGCACAATTGAGATAAAACTCTGAAGCAGAGAGAGAGGAAAAAAAAAAATATTACTTTGTTTGAACAATGTGCACAGCAAATGCAGTCATTCAGCCTGGCAAGCTACTTCCTTGAGGTTAAATTTCACCTTTGGTTGTCTCAGCCCTCAAAACTCAGAAAAATCCCAGGTGAAGAATCTAAACATGCACATAGGAAATAAAGATTAAGACAGAGTTTAAGGCAGTTTCATAACTTCCAAGTTAAGGATTTTGATTGAGGATTTTGTTTGTTTTTTTTCCAAACTTGCACTTTTGCAAAATGCTAGAGGGACACAACCAGGTGTTAAACACCTTTGAGGTGGTATATAACTGAGTTGTTACTTCCAAAGCCTCCAAATAATGCAAGCAAGGGGATGGAATGCTTTAGCTGGGGCACTTCACTGAATCTTTCAGGCTTCTGCTTTGTTAATTTATTTTACACCAATTTTGTTTTGTTGGATTTTTCTTTCCTCCCGCTTATGCATCAGAAGGAAGGAGTCACACTTTCTGTGACCTCTCGACCCTACTCAGACTGCTTCTCTGTGAAAGGAAGTGGAAGCAGAGCAGTGGAAAGGACAGAAGGATGTGCTGGAGACACAGCAGCAGGAAGGCACTCAGAGCAAACCCTGGAGATGCACAAAAGTAAAAGGCTCACCCTGTAGGTTTTGTTGCAGCTCTCGCTCTGGCAGCACCGATAGAACACGTTACCCTCCAGTGCTATTAGAATTACTGCCAGCAGAAGGATCTGTAAGGGGATGTTACAAGGTCACTCAAATGGTTGAGGATATTAAGCCCAATATTCTTTCACCTGTGGAAGGCAGGGGCTGCGTCTGTTATGCTCTGCTGAGATGTTGAAGCTTCTCAAAAGGAAAGCAGTTACTCAAGAACTGGACATCTCTCCTATGGAGAGAGGCTGAGAGGCCTGGAGTTGTTTGGTCTGGAGAGGAGAAGGCTGAGAGGAGATCTCATCAACATCTGTAAATATCTGGGGGTGGGTGCCAAGTGGAGGCAGCCAATCTCTTTTTGGTGGTCAGCAGCAATAAGACAAGGAGCAATGGGAACAAACTGGAACATAGAAGGAGAAAATTCTTTACAGTGAGGGCATTGGAGCACTGGAACAGGCTGCCCAGAGGGGTTGTAGAGTCTCCTTCTCTTTCAAAACCCACCTGGATGCATTCCTGTGTGGACTACCCTGGCTGATCCTGCTTTGGCAAGGGGGCAACANCAGTGTTCCACCACCCTCATGCTAAAGAACTTGTTCCTGTCACTACTTGTTTCTTGCACTTGAAAGACAAAGAGTGTCTCCTCTCACAGCAAAGCATCACTGGCACAGACACAGCTACACCAGCAAAGAATAAAACTAATCTCACAAGTAAAACAATCAAACAAAGGACATTTTAGCAATACAACCACAGCAGTTCAAGTGCCTCTAGCTGGCACAGTGACACAGAGCAGGGTATCACCTTCCTTACCAGCACAGGTTATGCTAGTGAAGGTCAGTAGTAGAAGCTTTTTGTTAACTTCACTTGGACTTGCTTTTACTTTCTCTTTCAAGTGTCCATGGTATGCTTCTCAAACTGCTGGATTGTCCAAACAAGACACTAGAATCATTTCAATAACTAAAACCTGGACTCCAGAACCACAAACTGCCACTCAAACAGGCACTGGTTGGAGAGGGGAAATATGAAAAGGGAATGTTTCTGAATCACAGCACTATCCTCTCACACACTGCTGCCCTGTTGTAACAGGACAACATAGAAGGTTTGAATACATTGGTAATAATCCTAAGGCTAAAAATCCTTTAAAACATGAATGCCACAACCTCATTTACCTTGTCCCCAGATTTTCAGCTATGCTTTTCTGTTCTCACTCCCTGCCTGACGTGGTTTTCCTCCACTAGAAAAGATAAGGTTTTTGTTCTGCTTGAGGAAGAATACACTATTTCAGGCAAATGGTTCCTGCTTTAATAAATAACTCTTCCAGTCCAGCACCTTCATAAAAACACCCTAGTTAGAATTATAGAATGGTTTAGGTTGGAAGGGACCTCAAAGACCACCTAGTTCCAAACCCCTGCCATAGGCAGGGACACACTTACTACTTTTAAGTACTGATTGTGTGCAGGCACTTTTATTATATACCTGTTTGCTGTCCCTAAGGCTGCAATTCCTTGTGAACATAGCAATCAGTAGGAGCAGTGGGCAGCTCTGGGTTTTACTGCAGATGAGCCCAATGCAAGGTTCGTGGAGAAAATCCTGCTACACCAATCACAGTCAGATACCAGCTGCATTTAGCCTAACAGCAGCAATAGGCACCATGAACTGCGTCCAGTCCTCTACAGAGTGGACTGCATACAGCTCTTAAACACACCTGAACAGTCATGAGAAGCTGGTTTAGGTTTTTTTCCATGTGGGCTTGGTAAAGGAGCTCTAATTCAACCTCCCCAGGGGACTAAATCAACACTGCCTCTGCAATACAAACATAAGCTACACATAAACAAAAAGTCAGTAGAAAGGAGACAACCAACCCTGAAAAATCATTTATATGAAACTAAAGACTATCCAGAGCATTTCATTCAGTGTATTCTCAAAGGGTTTTCAGTTTGAGCAATTTTTTCTGTCCTCAGCATTTGTCCCAAAGTAATCCATAGTCCCTTCGCAAGCACAACTCCGTTGCTGCTCGCTAGCCCAACACAGTTTGCAGCAGAGACAACCCATCACAAATCCTTGGAATCAACACTTACCAGCACACCTGAGAAACAGATCCCTTCAAAATACCACACATAGTTGGGAAGCTGGTAACTGGCAGCATGCGAAGCCTTCCCATTAGGGAAGTATAAAAGGACGTTAACAACGATACTCCAAAGGGCAAGAGGTATCAGCAGACAACTCAAACAGCTTCCACATGTCTCTAGAGCCATCCCTCTAGAACTTTAGAAGTTTTGCTCTTCTAAGCTAAGAAAAGATCAAAAAGGTTTTAAATATGAAAAGCATTTGAGCTCCTCATTTTGATTCAGTCGTTTCACATCCACAGGAAGCAGGTGACTGGCGTCCGATTCCAGAGACAGGGAAGTGCTTAACAGCAGAACAACAGATGAATATTGCTGTCTGAACTGATTGGCCACTCTAAGCAGATGTCTTTTAAGCATCAGCTTCCCTTCTAAAAGATCCTCCTTTGTGATCTTCCAAATTAAATAAGTCTAGGAGTGGGACTCAGGAAGGAACTTCAGAACTCTGACTTCCTGGTGAGTGCTGAGAAGTGCCCTCCTCCCAAGCACACGAACCGTGATGCAGATACACTGACACTAGGCAGGATGCTCAGCCTTCCTGCAGCTCAGCATTTTCCCTACCTTACTTGGGGAAATGACAAATCATAAAATCATAAAATGGT
>WBNM01028702.1:0-47212 GCA_013399055.1 Ramphastos sulfuratus | reverse complement strand
TTGAGGCATAGGAGGTTCCATGTGAATCTGAGGAAGAATTCTTTTCCCTGTGAGGGTGACAGAGCACTGGAACAGGCTGCCCAGGGAGGTCTTACTCTCTGGAGATATTCAAGAACCGTCTGGATGCATTCCTGTGTCATCTGTTATAGGTGATCCTTCTCTGGCACAGAGGCTAGACCAAATGATATTTTGAGGTCCCTTCCAGCCCCATACATTTTATGATTCTATCACTACCTTATATCCTAAAAAGTCCCTTCCTAGCTTTCCTGTAGCCCACTTCAGATAGTGAAAGGCCACAATAAGGTCTCCTCGGAGCCTTCTCCAGATTGAACAGCCCCAACTCTCTCAGTCTGTCTGAGAAGGAACAGTTGATAGGAATAAGCTGAATAGCAGAATCATTTCAAATTCATTTCCTGCAGGAATGTAAGCTTTACATTGCAGCAGACTATTGGTCTGCCTACTCTTACAGTTTGTCCAGTGTTAGACACCTCAGAGAGAAACAGGGTAAAAAAATTCATAACAGATTAAGTCACTATCTCCTGAGTCTACTTCCTTCCAAAGCATAACAATTAGCACAAGTCTTATGCTCATAAGCACAACAATTTAAATTCCTCACTCTGACCTAGAGTATCTTTGGATACTTTAAACACATAATGCTGTATTTATGTGTAAATATATGGTAATTTGTAAAGTTATTGTATGCTTGCCCTTCTCTCTAGCCTTTAAACTCCAGGGATCATACAGCACGCTCAGAATTAAGAATCATTTTGTGGCTTTCTTCAGTGATGTTTTTGTTTTATTTTTTCTTTTGCATTCTTGGCTTTTTTTTTTTTTTTTTTTGTGAGAAAAGTTACAGAACTCGCAGGTGACCTTCTCAGGATACAGTCATGTAATTTGTTGTGCTGTCGTGTGCTAGATATCCCCACTAAACAAAGAAATCCTTCACTTTTTCATTTCCCTTTTGTAAGTAGTTTTGCTTTTAAATCCCTCTATAGTCTTTCTGACACAGAGAGGTAAACCCGAGAAATCATATTCTTACTTTTTCAACTCCGTGTCTATGTAATTTTATTTTTCTCTTCTTCTAAACCAAATCGTGTTCTCTATAGTGTGTGTTGTAATTGCTATTATCATGTTAATAGACTGGGAATTTTCTAAGTGTTTATTTAATTGAAGATGTGCAGCTATCTGAATGAATGATGACTTTTTAGTGTGCTATAGTACCACAACTATCAATGGCGTCATATCATAGAATCATAGAATGGTAAGGTTGGAAGGGACCTCAAGCATCATCTAGTTCCAACCCCCTGCCATAGGCAGGGACATCTCCCACTAGGACAGTTCACTCAAGGCCTCATCCAACCTGGCCTTGAACACCTCCAGGGAGGGAGCAGCCACAACCTCCCTGGGCAACCTGTGCCAGTGTCTCACCACCCTCACTGTAAAGAACTTCCTCCTAACATCCAGTCTAAATCTCCCCTCTGCCAGTTCAAACCCATTGCCCCTTGTCCTGTCATTACAAGACCTTGTCAATAGTCCCTCCCCAGCCTTCCTGTAGGCCCCCTTCAGATACTGGAAGGCTACTAGAAGGTCTCCTGGAAGCCTTCTCTTCTCCAGGCTGCAGAGCCCCAACTCTCTCAGCCTGTCCTCATAGGAGAGCTGCTGCAGCCCTCTGAGCATCTTTGTGGCCTCCTCTGGACCCGCTCCAACAGTTCCATGTCCTTCCTGTGCTGGGGGCTCCAGAACTGCACACAGGACTCCAGGTGGGGTCTGAGGAGAGCAGAGCAAAGGGGCAGAATCCCCTCCCTTGCCCTGCTGGCCACGCTTCTCTTGATGCAGCTCAGGACTTGGTTGCTGTCTGGGCTGCACTCACACTGCAGGCTCATGTTGAGCTTTTCATCAACCCAGACCCCCAGATCCTTTTCCTCAGGGCTGCTCTCCAACCATTCCCCACCCAGCCTGGAGTTGTGCTTGGGATTTGTTCCATATTGCCTAGTCCTAGTTAAATGGATTTCTGTTTGACCTTACAATCTTAGAGTTTCCCTTCTTTTTAGACTTTGTTTTGTATTTCTGCTCTGGAGGAAAAAAATAATCCAAGCCCATCAGTTTCTTGGCTTGATACAGAATACATAAACACCTTGTATCACCTATTCTTCTCGAAAGTTACTATACTGAGAGATTTACAATTAGTTCATGGTCTGCAGCTTGACAGCAGGTTGAAAAAGTGGGAATACTGAGGCTCAAATGCACAAGGGCTTATTTCTGAGCCAGCCAAGTCTGCTGTATGCCTGCATGGGAACGTGCAGACACGTAGCAGCTGGAGAGAAATGGAGTCCACTGATTTCGACTGGCTGACAGTGTTGAAAACATGACTGCATTTCCAAAAAAATTTTTTTTTTTTTTTAAAAGAAGGAGGTTATTTGTTTGTGGTTTTGTTTTGGTTTCATTATGGAAGTAGTGTTTTCTCTTCCTAATTAATCTCTAGACACCTAATTGCTAAAGAATTCCAGACTAGCTAGACCTTGGAGGATTACAGTGAAGACTCGCAGAAAAGTTAATTTTCTTTCCAGCCTTCAGTATGAATCTGAATGAGAGCATAAAAATTACTTTTTAAAGTGCACACACAGACAAAATTATATATATATCATCATGACTCAAGACATGCAAGCTTTTCCTGCATTTCAACAGTGGGCTAAGCTGTGCCTTGCATGTAATCATATGAAGCCTACAGAATCTGAAGGCTTCAAAATCAAGGTAAAATGTCTGTCTTTTGTCCATATTTCTTTAATTCAGACTAATCCCAAGGACTAAAAAGCTCAGCATTTCCACCAGGAGCCTCTTGGTCTTTCTCAAAAACTGCACCTACCTCTTGAAGTACTTTTTAGTGGGGAAAATTCACAGCTATTCACTTTCTGATTTTTGAGTTTTGTCACTGGCATTAAAACATAGGTAAGACATGGAAATATTATAGACCAGNGGGGCTCCGGAACTGCACACAGTGATGTAAAATCTCACATATGTTTTGTTTATCCCTCTCAAACCCTGAGATGAGATGGCATTTATTATGTAGTTTTCTCTAAAATACATGCTGGGTAAGTAGAGCTGTAGATTGAAGATGAATAGCTGAATACCAAGTGTTAAAATAATGAATTTAAATAAGCAAACACGTGTAATATACAGGAGGTTGAAAATGTTATCATGGAAACCTCTGCTTCCCTAAATGGAAACTCTTCACAGAAATGTATTCATTTTGCTGTTAGTCCTGCTAGTAGCATGACGTTTCAGGAGAGGAGGAAGAAGGCCACTCACTCCCAGTAATTAAGGCAGGCTTTATGGCATCTTGCCAAGAGCACATCCTACAGCCCAGCTCCTTGTAGCTCCAGCAGACCTTCCAATAAAAGCTGGCATTTCATTAAACCACTGCACACTGAACCAATCCCAGGCACAGTCTTTCAGTCTTAGCATTGGCGAAGATGCTCCAAGGCCCAAGGTCTTCAGTGAAGTGGTTTTTACAAACACTTCTATGATTTAATAGAGTTCTAATAAAAGTTTCCCACAATTTTGCATAACAAGAGAGCACATGGGAAGAAGAGCGTGCAGGAAAAGATAAGCTTGGTCCAAAATTATTAAAGCTGTCAGCGCTTTTGCTGCAATGACAGAGGACAAGAGATAAGAGAGCTTTCTGAAATTAATGGTAGAACATTCTGTGTTTCACTCAGGAGTCTTGTCTGTGGCCAGGAAAGCAACAATTCCACTCTGCTCCAGCTTCTCTCCCCATTTCTTGCTCTGTTTATCACTGATAACAGATAAAGAAAAAAATGTCTTACTCCTTGTCTTTGTATAATGTGTGAGCTCAGGAGGAGCTGCTCTCAAATCTTTTCCAAATCACTTTGACAGTGTTAACATTATCTTGAAAAAAAAAAAAAAAATCAAGTCTCAGTAAATTTGCTACATAAGATATTTCTGAATCAGATGTTTACTTTTGAACATGCCCTGTCTGTAAGGTCTTTCAGAGCTACAGCACAGCTTGGTTAAAGATAACATTGTACATCCGAAATAGGGTTAGCAGCTCAGGAAATCTGCATCTACAGGAGTCAGCCCTTTGATATGTTCACAAAACATGCCTGCAGCCCCCATGGGGATCAGATGGTTGAGTTTAACATAAGGTAGCTGGAATTGGAGAGTCACCTGCTAACTGCATGGTGCTAGTGGAGAAAGCTGAGCCAAAGGCTTTGCTGTGGGACTAGTGGATATGCAAGAGGGGCAAAGCCTCTTTTCTACTGAAAGCATTTTGAAATCTCTCTGACCCTTCTCAATCCTCCCTTTCTCCTAGCATCCTGCAGATTCAGGTATTCTATTATCCCTTAGGATCAGCTCTGCCATTTCTGCAAAACTGAATTTTTACCCTCTTCAAAGCACAGACAAAATCCTGACAAAAGGAAAATTAAATTTTGCCTACAATGCTGAGAAACCATAAGCAAAGTCTACAAGGATGGTACTGCTCAGATAGGAGAAAAAACAGGCCTTTAACTAGATCTCTTTCATACCATGTGAATGCATCAACCACTCTCCTTCCTGGGCTTTGTTCTTTCTGGTTTACTGAGGGGAAAAAACAACCACCTGAAACAATCCTTGTAAGATGGCTTTGGCTTGTATTTGAGCATGAAACAGGGCCCACCCTGAAATCTCACTGAGGGCTGGTGGGATGAACACACTGCAAAGAGAGATGCACAGGTATCTCTTTCTTAGGTTAAGAAATACACTTGCTGAAGGTTTTATTGGTTTTATTGCTAGCCATCATTAATGTACTTTCCTCATTCTATTAAATCCTGTTTGAACTTCTGCTGACTGGACTTTTCACATGGGCACAAAACAAATTGTGCCTGACATAAAATTTATCTGGATGAAGTGTTTTAAATTATGTCAGTGAGTCTAATGAACAAAATTTAATGGGTCACTGGAGGCTCTATTAAGTTGAGTACATCCAAACAAATTTGCTTTTCAGGGTTCAGATGGCTGTAATAAAACTGTTGACTCAAATTCACTAGGAAGTTTGGAAAACTGTTTTAAAAGATTGCTCAGCTTTTCAACTGGAGTATAAAACCTTGGCAGGGCTATTGAACAAGTCCTTTTTTCAGCAGATGATGCAGACTTTGCAAGTATTCACATAACAGGCAACCTTTGGGTTTTGGACAGATTCTTTTTCTTTCTTACATCATTTTCCAGATGATCAATCTGGACATAGTAATGCCATACTTGAAAATTCATATAGGTTCTGGAACATCAGGAATCATTTCCCCTGGTAAATCATTATGACATAACTTTGGCTTTGCAGTTATGCGACAGTGGGAGGCAACCTGTTAAGTTTTTGAATATGCATCCATGTACTACTCACTGAGTACTGTTACATTTCAAATTCAAGAAGCTATTATACATATTACAAGTCGGATAAGCCATTATACAAATTAGTTACTTCTGTTGTGAGTTTTAGAAGCCTATCTAAAGATAAGATCCTTCTCATGTTTCCATCAAAGGCAGTAAAAATACTATGGGCCAGCTTCTAATGCCATTGCCAGCTCAGACTAGTTCATAGAATCATAGAATGGTAAGGTTGGAAGNCCAGGTCCTTTTCCTCAGGGCTGCTCTCCAGCCATTCACCACCTAGCCTGGAGCTGTGCTTGGGATTGTGCCTACCCAGCTGCAGGACCTCACACTTGGCCTTGTCACACTCTCCTGAGTCTGAGTTTGTTATAAGAGTATGAAGTTTGACTTAGAGACAGAATTAGGAAGACATTTAGTTTAGTGTTTTTTCATGTATAATAATGATAATACAGTAGCTGAATTCCATGGCACTGTACTGCCAGTATGGAGGCATCAGTTTTGCAGAATACTGTGTGACAGCAAAGCAAAACCAGGGAGATGGTGTCACTGCAGCTTCTACCTGCCTGACTAGGACATCAGCAGGTAAAGTAAGATTCTGTTGCATGCAACAAACCAGGTAGGCTAACGTGAGGTTTTCCAGTGCTGTGCACTGAACCTCTGCCAGAGAGCTTCTTATCAAATATTGATAAATAAAACCATTGTGAAATGCAATTCCCTCAGCACAAATGAGAGTAGTGCTCATGCTTTCTGTAGTCTGACCTGCTACGAACTGTGGCCTTGGCTGATTTCATAAGCAGGTTTTTCTCATGGGGCAAAACAGTTCGTATAGATATTATATTGCTATATTTTATATAAGTGATTATAGTGAAAAATAAGATTTAAAAAAATAAAAATTTAAGACAAATACCATGGTGAAGAAATGTCTTCACTAATGCACAGCTTTCAGCCAGGGCACGACAGTTAGCAATTACTTCATAGAAAAGAGATTGAAATGACTGATATCCAGATAGTCTTACTAAGAGAAGTCACTTGCACTGTTTAACTTAAAGAAAACATCCAAATGTATGCAATGGCCTCAAGTTCATGACAGGCTGTGGTAAAGAAGAAAGATGCAATATATTACCTGTGGCCATGCAGTAAGAAGGATTTAATTTAGAATTAGGACAAAACCTTTTTCTGGCAATGGATAGTAGACACACGGGTGTATGAAGCCTATCTCATTAGAGGCCACTGAATAGTGTCTGGACTGACTAGAATATCTGCCAGGAATGGCAGAAGCAGAGAATCATTTCCCCTGGGGCAGGGAAACAGAATTTCTTCAGGTTCTTTCCAGGCTTGTGATTCATGTATTGTCTGTCAAACTATTAATAATTAACATTTGCAACATATATTACAGAATGCCATATACTCACAAAAACTCATATAAATTGCTAACAAATATCAGACAAGAACAACAAAAGCAAGAATAAATGCTTTCATTCTTAAGCTACCATGTCATTATGCATAATTGGCCAATTAACTTACAACGGAAATAATTATCCAGCGCAAAAATGATAAAGAGGTTTGATGTAGAAGGTTATTCTCAAGTAGCACCAAGTGGTTCATTACCAAGAATGCCTGTTAGTGGTGTGATTAAAACACATTCTTTCAGAAGATGTCATCTCAGAGTTGGGATATTGGGAATTTGTGCTAAGTACAGGCTGCTGTGTAGGTAAGCTCTTGACTAACGTGCGTTGGGTGAGTCCTACACACATCTGATGTTCTTGAAAGTCATTAGCAATAATAGAACTTCCTACAGGCACGTTATGAAATGTGCCAAATTGTAGCTAAGTCTGCTGATTCTGAAGGAGTGACAGATCCTGACTGTTCAAAGAGCAGTATGCTGTTATCTGGCATACAAACCAGAGTTCTTTTGAAAAGTCAGATCCGAACCCACTTTCTTTGAGAAAAGAAGTAATAATATAGTATAATAAAAAGCCCTGTAAGTGATTGCAGTGATAAAAGAGTAAGGCACAGTAGTTTGGGAAAAGCCTGTGATGTTTTCTCTTAAGCCATTCGTACAAAAAGCATAGGCAGAAGTAAAGCATAGTTTTATAACAATTCATGATTATATAATATCACATAATCTCACTGTTGAGTGTTTACAATCTCTAAATGTGTTGCTCTGTATTAAAGCCTTAAATGTACTTGAGCACAAGTTCCTGTTTCAAATCTCTTCTTACCATTTGTGCTTTTTATCAAGAGAAAAGATTAAAGGAGAGGACAAAGCTCAGGCTGATGCAGAGTAATGGATTAGAGGAGACTCTCGGGAAGGAGCTGTATCAAGAAACTATCATTACAAAATCTTTTGTTTCCTTTTGCTGTTAAGAGATAAAGTGTTTCAGGTTTTTGTTTTTTTTTTCTCCTGTAGCAGATAAAGGTTTAATACCACCAGAAAATTTTATGCTTTCCTGCAGCAGATATATTAAGGGCAATATCTGATGGGGTACATTGAACACACTATTTTAAACTCTTGAAATGCTTAGATTTTGATAAATGGAAGTGGCCTCTGAAGTCTGCTGCAAGAAACCCCAAACCACTCATCACAGAAGGTCAGTTACAACTCACCACGATGCTCTTTCCCCTGAGAAACTGCCCATAACTCTTCAGCCTTTTGATGGATACGATTTTAGGATACTGTCATATAGCAAATGTGGATTTTTATTTAAACAATATTAGTTTATTTCCAAAATCTGTTAAAGGATCATTAACCTGATCTGTAAAAGCAATTTCAAAGCTAAAAAATATTTCAGATTAACATGTAAGAGAAAACATGCTTTCTTAGCCCAGCATCAAGTTTATTTCTACTGTCAAGTCAGAACATTATTGTCCAAACACTTGTTGTCCTTCAATATTTTGTGATCTTTAACCCTCTTTAAATTAAAATATATAAAAAGAGAGCGTCCTTGCACAAAAAGGACATTGCAATGGTATGAAAGGAATTAATGTTTGTGAATTAGAGATGTTGGGGGGTGCAGATTGGATTAGAACAGACATGTTTTATTTCTCAAAGCTTTCTGAAAGTACTAATTGTTGCATTGAAAACCATGGAACAAGCCTGAAGTTAGTAGACATTCTGATGCTGCTGCCAAATGGGATTGCAAAATGAAATTTATTTGCCTTAGACTGGTGCAGGTGAATCTGGTAGTTTGGGATAAGCACAAACTGCAGGAGGAAAAATAAAAAGGAAGGAAACTGTTAGTATGCAACTCCCTTTGTGACCCTTTTGTTACTCCTAGTTATTACATGACTCTTTGCTGTGTTTCATCTCACTTTGTGCTTCACATTGCCATATTTAAATTCCTTCAAACCACCACAAATCTAGTTGAGGTATCTTTATAACACATTGCATATCCTTAGAAGCTTGGTAATCTGGATTCTGTTTGGTCTTTATTCATGTCTAGGGGCTTTGTGCAGATGTTTTCTAGGGAAACAACATTTACTCTATAAATACCCCTGGAGATGTGACAGTTTAGAGAGTTTTTTTCAGAAGTTAGTGGTTTAAGATAAATGCTTGAGTGACACTTTTGCATTATCCTTCCATACATCATACCATTTCCAGCTTGCTGTCAGAGAATGCTGAGCTCCAGTGCATTTATCTCAGTCCTGTGGTTCTCATCTCTCTATGTGCTGTTGTGCATCGTGTGGGTCTACATGTACCTTCGTGAGCTTGACCCTGCTGTGCCTCTACAAAATCAACTACCAGGATGATTAAGGGATTTGAACATCTCTCCTGTGAAGAAAGGCTGAGAGAGCTGGGACTACTTAGTCTGGAGAGGAAAAGGCTGACAGGGGAACTTATTAATGTCTCTTAAATATCTGAGGGATGGGTGCCAAAAGATGGGTGCCAGGCTCTTTATGGTGTCAGGACAAGGAATAATGGATATAAGCTAGAACACTAGCATGAGGAGAAACTTCTCTACTCTGAGGGTGATGGAGCACTGGAGCAGGCTGCCCAGAGAGGTTGTGGAGTCTTCTTCTCTGGAGACTTTCAAAGCCAACCTTGATGTGTTCCTGTGTGACCTGTCCTAGCTGATCCTGCTTTGATAGGAGGGTTGGACCTGCTGATCTCTGAAGGTCCCTTCCATCTCCTAACATTCTGTGATTCTGTGACCCTGCTGTGCCCCTCCAAAATGAACTCAGATCTACCTTTCAGCTGGCAGCAAATATCTGCCTATATCAGATTGAAATGCAAGCATTGATGCGCTCCATGTCAGAGACTATATAAGCCTAGAAAATCTGACTGAAGTGCTAGCCCTGAACTCTAGGTATCATTCTGACCCTCTTCAGGAACCTCACAATTTGCAACCAGAGATGTGGATCCAGTCTTCTTACTTTGGCTTATAACCTCAAACATTCACACTCTATCAGCTTAATTTAAAGCAAAAGTTTCTCAGCCTCAAAAATGCTTATAACTGCCTGATGCTCCTGAAAGGAAAAGTGCTAGCGCTGAACTCTAGGCATCATTTTTATTCCCCTATGTTTTGCTTACATCAGGTTTGACCACTACATGAAATAAATCAGTTTATTTGGATAAACATCCTTTCACCATAGAATCATCATAAAATCGTAGAATCAACCAGGTTGGAAGAGACCACCAAGATCATCCAACCCAGCCCTATCCAATCAACTAGACCATGGCACTAAGTGCCCCATCCAGGCTTTTCTTGAACACCTCCAGGGACAGTGACTCCACCACATCCCTGGGCAGCCCAGTCCAATGCCAATCATTCTCTCTGTGAAGAACTTCCTCCTAATACCCAGTCTATACCTCCCCTGGCACAACTTGAGACTGTGTCCCCTTGTTCTTTTGCTGGTTGCCTGGGAGAAACGACCAACCCCCATTTGGCTACAACCTCCTTTCAGGTAGCTTTAGACAGCACCTATCTCTGTGCAGCATCTGTTCTAGTGGGAGGTGTCCCCTGCTTATGGCAGGGGATTGGAACTAGACGATTTTTGAGGTCCCTTCCAACCTAAACCATTCTGTGATTCTATGATTCTATCTGTCTTTTATGCATACAGAACTACTGTAACAGGCTGGCAGCTCCTGGAGATAGTGGACAAAAACCATCTCACGTGACAGTGTACGTGCAGTTCTTTACAGATTTTTGTATACTTCTGCAGATAGTGTACTTACTGTCAGCCAATTCTTTCTCAGAATTAATCTCTGGAGGAAAATCACATTTCTGATATGCACATACACNGCTCCTGAAAGGAAAAGTGCTAGCGCTGAACTCTAGGCATCATTTTTATTCCCCTATGTTTTGCTTACATCAGGTTTGACCACTACATGAAATAAATCAGTTTATTTGGATAAACATCCTTTCACCATAGAATCATCATAAAATCGTAGAATCAACCAGGTTGGAAGAGACCACCAAGATCATCCAACCCAGCCCTATCCAATCAACTAGACCATGGCACTAAGTGCCCCATCCAGGCTTTTCTTGAACACCTCCAGGGACAGTGACTCCACCACATCCCTGGGCAGCCCAGTCCAATGCCAATCATTCTCTCTGTGAAGAACTTCCTCCTAATACCCAGTCTATACCTCCCCTGGCACAACTTGAGACTGTGTCCCCTTGTTCTTTTGCTGGTTGCCTGGGAGAAACGACCAACCCCCATTTGGCTACAACCTCCTTTCAGGTAGCTTTAGACAGCACCTATCTCTGTGCAGCATCTGTTCTAGTGGGAGGTGTCCCCTGCTTATGGCAGGGGATTGGAACTAGACGATTTTTGAGGTCCCTTCCAACCTAAACCATTCTGTGATTCTATGATTCTATCTGTCTTTTATGCATACAGAACTACTGTAACAGGCTGGCAGCTCCTGGAGATAGTGGACAAAAACCATCTCACGTGACAGTGTACGTGCAGTTCTTTACAGATTTTTGTATACTTCTGCAGATAGTGTACTTACTGTCAGCCAATTCTTTCTCAGAATTAATCTCTGGAGGAAAATCACATTTCTGATATGCACATACACTTAAAAATAATTTAAAAAAAAAAAGAAAAAGAAAAAGAAAAAAGTGAATCAGCGGTTTTGGCTCTGAGATATCATTACCACTCCATGAAGGCTGTAATTATAGGAAAAAAAAATGTCAGCTATTCTAAAAGCAAGGAGAAATAAAATACAGCATATGCCTGGTGCTGGATAGTTGTGAACTGATATAATTTAACCATGTCATTCTAGAATACTTTTTCCATAGAGTCACAGGATCATAGAATGGTCTGGGTTGGAAGAGACCTCCAAATGTCATCCAGTCCAAGCCCCTCTGCAGTCAGCAGGGACATCCCCAATGAGATCAGGTTGCCCAGAGCCCTTTTGAGCCTCACCTTGAATATCTCTAGGGATGAGGTCTCAGCTTCCTCCCCGGGCAACCTGTTCTAGTGTTCCACCAAGCCTTGTGGTAAAGAACCAGTTCCTAACATCCAACCTCTTCCTAACATCCAGCCTGTTCCTAACATTTTGTGGTATCCTGTATTGTAACTACTTTGATCCAACAATGCAGCTGATTTTAATAATTACAACTAGTTATTTAGCAACAACAGAAAAATATACTGCTTTAAAAGGGAGGTGCTAAATAGATGTAATTTTCATATACTCTGGTGAGGCACTGTTTAAAAAAAAAAAAAAAAAAGTCTGTATCTTTTTAACTGAACAAGTAATCCTTTAAAATAATTCACCAGATAATATTTGTTATGTATCAGTCTGCTACTTTCTAAAGTGATTACAATGTACAGTGAGTTTTCTGTGGGCTGCTGTCACCAGTAAATAATACTGATAATAATACTATGGTACAAAGTAATTTTTACTTTCTAAAGTCAAGTTATAACTTTCCATGGTAATAATTTTAACTTTGTATCTATAACTCTATATCTAGTATTTTAGAGACTTTTACTGCTGAAATGTTGGGGACCATACCTACTCAATGCAGGAAGGACATGGACCTGATGGAGGAGCAAGAAAATCATCAGGGGGCTGGAGAATCTCTGCTATGAGGACAGGCTGAAGGAGATGGAGTTGTTCAGCCTGGAGAAAAGAAGGCTTTGGGGAGACCTAACTGCTACCTTCCAGTACCTGAAGGGGGCCTGCAAGAAGGCTGGAGAGGAACTGTTTAGAAGGCCTGCAGAGATAGGATGAGGGGCAATGGTTTGCAATTAGAGGAGATTTAGATTGGTTGTTAGGATAAAATTATTTACAATGAAGATGGTTGAGCAGGTTGCCCAGAGGGGTGGTTGGGACCTCATCACTGGAGATATTCAAGGTGAGGCTCCACAGGCTTTGGGCAACCTCATCTACCTGAGGATGTCCCTGCTGACTGCAGGGGGGTTGGACTGGATGACCTTTGGAGGTCCCTTCCAATCCAAGTGATTCTATGAATCTATACTTTTTCAGATAATATATTTTTCATGCAACATAGGCACAGATGCCTTTTTTTTTTTTTTTCCCTTGAAGTATTTTAGATGATCTGTGTAAAGTCGGATGTTTGTGGTGAATTTTAGGTGCTGTTTTATTTAGATCAAAGTAAAACAGAAAGATCACCCTGCATGTAATGCAGTGCCAGATGGTAAGGCACTAAAACTGAGCCCAATCTGCCATCTATAAAGGTGAGTGCTAACAGCTCTGGAAGGCTGGAAAGCTCATGGAATTGGAAATGGGTTTGAAGCATTTTACTTTTAGGTCACCAATTCACAGCTGATACAGCTTGGTAATAACTGAAAGCTATCACCACGCTATGGAGGGCTGCTGTCTTAATAAAATACTGTTATAGTGCTAGACCAGACAATGAGGACAGATAACCATGTCACAATCCAGACTTCAAGTATCAGTAAGTAGCAACATCCCTTCATGCAAGGCATTGGGCAGGAGTGGGCTGAATGACCTTTATTTCTCAAAGGTTCTTCTAACAGGAATGGATTAAATGGTAGGAGTGAAGCAGTAGGGAGAAAATGTAATCTGTTTGGGGAAAGCTAAGAGACCATGTTTCCTCTTACTTGTTAATCTAAAATATTTTTTTGCCCTTGAAGCAGCTTTTCCAAATCAAGAGTTATTTTTTTCCTCTCCTGAGAACATTTACACATTTTTGCCTTAGGTCTGAATGATTTCCCTTTACCTTGGATCATAGTTAAGCAACTTCATTTACAGAGATTTGGCAAAAACATAGTTGCAAAATAACTAGCACTAAAAAGAGTCAGTTATAAACATGCTCCATTCCAAGCTGTAGAGAGGTATGAACAGTCCTATAACTTCACAGAACCTGCCTCTACTCTTCACCAAAACCTGTATTTAGGGTGACAAAAACCAGCTACTATCCCACTGCATAGCTTTGTATGAAATGTTTTATGTTTGTGTTTAAAGAAGACCACAAAAGCACACAAACTAATGCCTCCCATTCTACATATAAAAGGTGTTTTGGTTTTTGGATGTGGTTTATTGTTTTGGATTTTGTTTGTTTGTGGTTTTTTGTTTGGTTGGTTTTGTTTGTTTTTCTTTTAGTGCTTGAAAAGAACTCAGATAAAAGGAAGGAAGTGGTGTAGGGAGCTTCTGGTTTTTCTTATAGCTTTGGCTCCTGTGCTTTTTCTGTAGCATAAAAGTCTTGGGATAACTCTGGATCAAAGAAACTGTATCCAAATGGGGTTTGATTTTAGGGGTTTGTTTGCTTAAGCTTTGTGTGCATACACTTGGAGGGCAGAAGGGCTCTGCAGCAGGACCTCGAGCGCCTGGACAGATGGGCAGAGTCCAAGGGGATGGCGTTCAACAAATCCAAGTGCCGGGGGCTGCACTTTGGCCACAACAACCCCATGCAGAGCTACAGGCTGGGGTCGGAGTGGCTGGAGAGCAGCCAAACAGAAAGGGATCTGGGGGTGCTGATTGACACCCGCCTAAACATGAGCCAGCAGTGTGCCCAGGTGGCCAAGAAGGCCAATGGCATCCTGGCCTGCATCAGGAATAGTGTGGCCAGCAGGAGCAGGGAGGTCATTCTCCCCCTGTACTCTGCACTGGTTAGGCCACACCTTGAGTACTGTGTCCAGTTCTGGGCCCCTCAATTTAAGAAGGACATTGAGGTGCTTGAGCGTGTCCAGAGAAGGGCAACGAGGCTGGTGAGAGGCCTCGAGCACAAGCCCTATGAGGAGAGGCTGAGGGAGCTGGGATTGTTTAGCCTGGTGAAGAGGAGGCTCAGGGGAGACCTTATTGCTGTCTACAACTACCTGAAGGGTGGTTGTGGCCAGCAGGAGGTTGCTTTCTTCTCTCAGGCAACCAGCACCAGAACAAGAGGACACAGTCTCAAGCTGTGCCAGGGGAAGTTTAGGCTGGAGGTGAGGAGAAAGTTCTTCACTGAGAGAGTCATTCCCCACTGGAATGGGCTGCCCAGGGAGGTGGTGGAGTCACCGTCCCTGGAGGTGTTCAAGGCACGTTTGGACGTGGCACTCGGTGCCATGGTCTAGTCTTGAGGTCTGTGGTAATGGGTTGGACTTGATGATCTTTGAGGTCTCTTCCAACCTTGCTTATACTGCGATACTGTGATATCCTAATCTATAGAAATCCTATGACACAACAATTACTTTAATTCTGTGCCTTTCTAAACCTTTGATTTGTCCATTTCTATATTCTTCATCACCCTGGACACCCAGTGTCAGTGGGCTGTGTGAGCATGATCCTGCATGTCTTCAGCAATGTGCAGATCTCAGGAGGCAGCTCTGAGCCCTGTGAGACAGCTGTTTATCAGCACCTCAGTCTCTGAAGAGCAGCCCTGGGTCTGCTCTGTGCCATTTGTTGTGTCAACCAGTTATCACACACACCCAGCTACCTCTGCAGAGATACTGGATTTGAGATGGACTCATTCTATATCACAGAATCACAGAAACATTCAGTTGGAAAAGACCCTCAGGATCACTAAGTCCAACCCAGAACCCTACTCTGCAGTGTTCACCCTAAAGTATATCTCCAAGCACCACATCCAAACGACGTCAGGCATTGGAATGGGCAGCCCATTCCAATGCCTGACCACTCTTGCTGGGAAAAAATATTTCCTAATGTCCAGTCTAAACCTACCCAGCTACAGCTTGAGGCCATTCTCTCTCATTCTGTCTCCAATTACCTGTGAGAAGAGACCAGCACCAACCTCTCTGCAATGTCCTTTCAGGTAGCTGTAGACAGCAATGAGGTTTTTCCCTCAGCCTCCTCTTTTTCCCACTAACTAGCCCCAGCTCCCTCAGTCACTCATCATAAGATTTATTCTCCATGCCCTTCCCCAGCTTCCTTGTCCTCCTCTGCAGTGGCTCCAGCATCTCAAAATCCCGCTTGTGGTGCCCAAAACTGAACACAGTACTTGAGGTGTGGCCTCACCAGAGCAGAGGACAAGAGGACAAACACCTCCCTGCTCCTGCTGAGCATTTCTAACCCAAGCCAGGATGCCATTGGCTTTCTTTGCCACCTGGGCTCATATTCCGTTGCTTGTCAATTACAACCCCAAATTCCATTCAGCTGTGTCATATGTTACAAAATCACAGAATGACAGGGGACGGAAGGGACCTCTGGAGATCATCTAGTCCATCCACCCTGCCAGAGGAGGTTCACCTAGAGCAGGCTGCACAGAACAGCATCCAGGCAGGTTTTGAATTACTCCAGAGATGGAGACTCCACCACCTCCACCACCTTCAGACTGGATGCGGCACTTGGTGCCATGGTTTAGTTGATTAGATAATGTTGGGTGATAGGTTGGACTTGATTATCTTGAAGATCTTTTCCAACCTGATTGACTCTATGATTCTCTCTGGGCAGTGTGTACCAGTGCTCCACCACCCTCAAAGAAGTTCCTCTTCCTGTTTGTTCAGGTTTGTGCCCATTACCTGTTGTCCTGTCACTCGGCACCACTGAAAAAAGCCTGGCTTCATCCTCCTAACAAACACCCTTTAACTATTGCTAAGCAGTGAAAAGATCCCACCTCAGTCTTCGCTTCAGCAGGCTAAACAGCCCTCAGCCTTTCTCCGTAAGAGAGATGTTCTAGTCCTCTAATCATCTTCACAGCCTTCTATGTGCATATAAATGGACTCAATATGTCCATATATCCAAGATGACTGCTTGCACATTGCACAGGAGTAGCTGCCTCTTTGGAAGCTTGAACTACAAATTTCTCTCTGTCATCCTTCAGTACAGCCCTGACTCATACTCTTTGCCAAAAGCTGGCTCAGGAACAGAGTTTTCCTAGAAAGACAGGAAAACAAAGTCAGTAATAACTGAGTAACATTGCAATTTTAAGAATGAATGGGTTCATTGTTAGGAATGATTACAAATTAATTACTTGACTTCAGCAGTTCTTTAGTAGATGCTATGTAGCCAATGATAATGATGTTATGTGTATATTATGTGTGATGTTATGTGTACATGGATTATGGTGGGGGAAACCATGTTTTATTTAGCTCAAAAGACATCAGAGAAGTATCCTAGTCTTCAGAAAATTTTGGGGTTTAATGTTTATATTTTTTATTAGCTTTTCTTTCCTTCCTAGTAACTTTTGAGGTTTGCTGTTCTGCCTGTCCAGAACAAATGAAGTTGACTCTCTTGCATTTCTATGCCAGATTTGGGTTATCTATTTAAGTCTTGGATGTGATTGCATAGCTAAACTACACAGATAAGTAAAATGTACTATTGCAGTTCCTAATTGCCAAAAGTGAGGCACTGAGATTTTGTGTGCATAGTGAAGAAGCTGCATTCCTGTTCTGAATGCAGCCCCAAATACTTTATAAACCCTCTAGTGAGCAAGTGGTGTAATCGACCGCAAGAACCTCTTTTCCAGTTCTAATGCTTTAATGTTTGTTGTATTATTGCTATTTATTTCTTAAGTGTTCTAGATGCTGCCTTTTCCTCTGTGTAATGTTTTCATGACCGTTGCAAAGAATCTATTATTAAAAATGATGGCCTGTGGCAATAGTCCTGAATATCAAAATTAATAAACTATATTCATTTTGGAAAATAATACTAGCACCATATGACCTGCCAAAGAAAAGAATTTTTTCACTGTGAGAGTGACAAAGCACTTCAACAGGCTGCCCAGACAGGTTGTAGAGTCTCCTTCTCTGAACACATCCAGAACCCACTTGGATGTGATCCTGAATGACCTACTTTAGGGGATGCTGCCCTGGCAGAGGAGTTAAACTGGATGATCTTTCAAGGTCATAGAATAATAGAATAATAGAATGGTAAGGTTGGAAGGGACCTTAAGGATCATCTAGTTTCAACCCCCTGCCATAGGCAGGGACACCTCCCAGGTCCTTTCCAAATGCTAATGTNCTCTTTTCCAGTTCTAATGCTTTAATGTTTGTTGTATTATTGCTATTTATTTCTTAAGTGTTCTAGATGCTGCCTTTTCCTCTGTGTAATGTTTTCATGACCGTTGCAAAGAATCTATTATTAAAAATGATGGCCTGTGGCAATAGTCCTGAATATCAAAATTAATAAACTATATTCATTTTGGAAAATAATACTAGCACCATATGACCTGCCAAAGAAAAGAATTTTTTCACTGTGAGAGTGACAAAGCACTTCAACAGGCTGCCCAGACAGGTTGTAGAGTCTCCTTCTCTGAACACATCCAGAACCCACTTGGATGTGATCCTGAATGACCTACTTTAGGGGATGCTGCCCTGGCAGAGGAGTTAAACTGGATGATCTTTCAAGGTCATAGAATAATAGAATAATAGAATGGTAAGGTTGGAAGGGACCTTAAGGATCATCTAGTTTCAACCCCCTGCCATAGGCAGGGACACCTCCCAGGTCCTTTCCAAATGCTAATGTTTTGTGATTCTGTGATAACGCTGAGCTACATTATTGAAATAATTTAAAATAGTTGAATAGAGGCCTTAGTGAATGGAAGGTGAAAGCATATGAAAATGAAAGCTTTGCTTGATTTGAAATATGTGCAAGACCAAAGCATTAAAAAAATCCTACAGGATTCATGGGATATCACCAGCTGAGACTAACCTCTGATGAATTAGTAGTTAGGAGGGCCACAAAGATGCTCAGAGGGCTGGAGCAGCTCTCCTATGAGGACAGACTGAGAGAGTTGGGGCTCTGCAGCCTGGAGAAGAGAAGGCTTCCAGGAGACCTTGGAGTGGCCTTCCAGTATCTGAAAGGGGCCTACAGGAAGGCTGGGGAGGGACTATTGACAAGGCCTTGCAATGACAGGACAAGGGATAATGGGTTTGAACTGGCAGCGGGGAGATTGAAACTGGATGTTAGGAGGAAGTTCTTTACAGTGAGGGTGGTGAGACACTGGCACAGGTTGCCCAGGGAGGTTATGGCTGCTCCCTCCCTGGAGGTGTTCAAGGCCAGGTTGGAGGAGGCCTTGAGTGACCTGTTCTAGTGGGAGGTGTCCCTGCCTATGGCAGGGGGTTGGAGCTAGATGATCCTTGAGGTCCCTTCCAACCTTACCATTCTATGAGTCTATGATTCTATGACTGACCTCCCAAACATCAGTTATATTTCTAACAGTGAACAACATTGAAGTCCATATAATTTAAAAGCTGCATACTGCTTTTTTTACCCTTTTTATTTTTTTTTTTTTTGGTCTTGATATTACTAATCAGTCTGGTAGTTAAGATTCATGCTAAGACTGCTACGCCTGAGCTACCAACATTTTCTACTAAGTTAAGAATATATAAAAGCAGATCAAATTCTTGGTCTGGTGGGGGTTTTGGGTCTTGGATTTTTTTTTTGTTTGAAGCGATAGTTGGCATCTAGAGCTTCAAAATAAATTCCAACTCAAATGAAAAATGGAGTAGGACTTTGATAGGAGACTTTATCCTATCCAATCCAAATTGGATCCAAATCCAATAGAACTTAAAATACTTCTAAATTCACAAGTTTTCGGCCTTATAAAGAATCTGCTCCTAAATATTGCTGACAAGTAGGAGCAAGGATTATTTATCATATATGAATTATAAACAAGAATTAACAGACTAAGTGGTCCTTGTCAAAGAATTAACAATTAAAAGGATTAATTAACAATTAAACAAATTAAAAATTAAAATGATTAATAATTAAAAAGAAATCCTCTGAGCTGGGAGAAGTTGGAGGCTCAGTGTATATAAGAAGCTAGCAGTCAATATCTGTTTGCCCTGGTTTTACTTCACCCCAAGTACCTTTCAGCTGTGTTGACAAGAGAGTAGTGGAGCAGATGGGCTTTTGGTGGGGGCCACTGTTCCAATTCCTGTGTTTTAAGGAAGAACATTTTTGAGTTTTTTCTACCCAGGATGCTTAGACACACTCAACACCTCTCTCTGAATGAATCAGGATTTTNTGCACACAGGACTCCAGATGCTTTAGGGATGTCATAGAATCACAGAACCCGAAAGGTTGGAAGGGACTTCCAGAGATCATCGAGTCCAACCTCCCTGCCAAGCAGGATCACCTAGGATAGTTTGTAGAGGAATGCATCCAGGTGGGTTTTGAAGGTGTCCAGAGAAGAAGACTCCACAACCACTCTGGGCAGCCTGTTCCAGCGCTCTGTTTCCTTCACTGAAAAGAAATTTCTCCTCATGTTGAGGTGAAACCTTCTCTGTTCCAGTTTGTAACTGCTGGTCCTTGTCTTATTGCTGCTCACCACTGAAAAAAGCCCCCTCCACTTGACATCCACCCCTCAGATATTTGTACACATTGATCAGATCTCCTCTCAGTTTTCTCTTCTCCAGACTAAACAGCCCCAGGATCTCAGTCTCTCTCCACAGGGGACATGCTCAAGTCCCCAAATCATTCTCGTAGCTCTCTTGTTACTCTAGCTTACAAATTCAGAACTGAGGCACAGAAAGGTCAATGGCAATATCTTTGGCAGAGAACTGAACACAGGTTTCTTGGCCTGTTTAGTGACCCAAGCAGTTTTGCTTTCTTTATTTCCTCTTGCTTTTTGTTGTGATTATGCTGTGTAGTTACACAAAATGCCCACACAGTGCTGTGATGAGGCTTACAGAATCATTGAACTGTTTGTGTTGGAAAACACCTTTAAGATCACAAAATCCAACTATTGTCTAACTTTACCAACTCTGGTGCTAAACCATGTTCCTCAGCACATCTCTGCATCTGTTAAATACCTTCAGGGATGGGGATTTAACCACCTCCCTGAGGAGCCTGTTCCAAGGTTTGAGAACTCTCTCAGTGAAGAAGCTTCTTCTAACATCCAATCTAAACCTCCCCTGATGCAACTTGAGACTGTTTCCTCTGATCCTATCACTTGTTACTAGGGAGAAGAGCTTGACTGAATGAGGAACTATGCTGGCACAGGGGACATTAATTCACCACAAGATTGATGCTCTCATAGTCCCATTCTGAGCTTTGTGTCTTTGGATGACTGTGACATATGGGAGATTATCCAGTGAAATAAAAGCAAATAGGTGGTAGACTTATATAACTTGCACCTCTCATCTTTTATTTTTGGAATCATGTTTATTGATATTCTGCTGCATTAATATGCATGGTTAGCAGAGAAAGATGACAGTGAGTTATAACTCATATGTCAGAAAGGCAGGGAAGCTCATTCCAATGAAAAGGGAACTATAGTTAAATAGCCAAATAATGTATAGGTACCAGAAGATGGCATACTGTATATCAACATATGGTTGTAAAGGTTTATTTTCATCAAATGGAGTTTGATGTGACAGCTAGAAAATGAAAAAAAAAAAAAAAAAAAAAAAGGATCCTCAGGCTGACTGATGGATAATAAGTGACAAAGAAAATTATGTTCTTTCAGGGTGGATCTGTAAGCACTTAATGAATTTGCCTTTGCTTCCTCTTTCACCTTTTTCTTTTGTATGCTATTAGAAGAGTAAATGTAACAAAATCAAATTCCTGGTTCCTGGTGTCTGGAGGGGAAATGTACCATTGAAGAGCTGTCACCAGTGTGAATTGGTGTGTGAAAAAAAACCCCAATGTTTGGGTTTCTAATATTTAACATGCAGTAAGTTAAATAATTATTACTACCTGCTGTTAAACTGCAAAGTCTAGAGAAAACTTTTCCATTTCTTGTTCCACTTCATCACTTTCTTAAAAGCAGATGATAAGTAAATGATTATCCTTCCTCTAGTGAATGAAGCTTACTTCTACTCTCATTTAATACCAGAGCAATTACTTAGAGTGGAAAGAGAGGAAGATGGACCTCTAGCTTCTAGAGCTGATCCCAAAATGCATACTTTTAAGCATCCTTTCAGAATACTGTTATGGGAGAAGGACTTGGGAAGGTGGTATCTATAATAATGCACCTTGCTATGGAGGAAGTTTCTATGGGCACACTTTTTCATTCAAAATTAGTACCAGCAAAGATAAAAAGCGTGATGGTTTTGAAAGGTGTTTGATCTATCTCTGCATATAGGAGGAAACACGGGACCTAAAATAATGTATTTTCTTGCTCTTACCTTTAGACAGCTCTGCTGATTCTTTATTCTCTCCACCAACTACAAAGGCATCCCATAAAATTAGCTGAGCTGTGGGATCTTTATGCAATAGGAAAGATGCATCCCAGGAAGCTCCAAGTTCCTTTCTTGCTGAAAAAACCCCACTAGATTTGGCAGTGGTTTGTCTGTTTCACGTATGCTCACATGAACCTCCATAGAGCTGTAAATGCTCAGATGCTCTCAGTAAGCCTGGCCAATCATTAGTGCAGTTCTTGCAGCCCTTGCCATCAGTCAGTGATGTGCTGCTACAGCATGATCATGGCACTTGGTTCCATGTCCTGCAGCTCCATCCTCTGCATTCACACCTTCATTTCTGTAACTTAGATGCTCATTCATAGATTCATAGAATAGGTTGGAAGATCATCTAGTTCCAAGCCCCCTGCTATGCTCAGGGACACCTCCCACTATTATTCAAAGCCTCATCCAACCTGGCCTTGAACACCTCCAAGGAGGGGGTATCAATGACCTCCCTCAGCAGCTTGTTCCAGTGTCTCACCACCTTCACTATACAGAATTTCTTCCTAACATCCAGTCTAAATTTGCCCTCCTCAAGCTTCAATTCATTCCCTCTTGTCCTGTCACTACAAGCCCTTGTAAAAAGTCCCTTCCCAGCTTTCTTGTAGGTTCCCTTCAGTCTGGATCCTAACTGGACAATGTGCAAAAGAAGTGTTCATCCTCATGGTTAATTGGGATGAGAGGTACATTGCTGGCAGATCTGGCTACTGTGGATATTGAAGTATAATGACCATTTTCTACTTCAGTGGTGAAATGATCTCTTTATGCTATATTTTTAGCCCACTGAAAACTGGGAATTATTTTTTTAAAGTGTTTACTCTGTTGTGGCATACTTTGAATATTTACAGCTGGTGCAGAGCTGTATCTGATAAAGTTATTGTTTACAAATGAATGCTCTTAAATGTTTTTGTTTACAAATTTAGGATGGGCTTTTAATTTTTATGTAACGGTGTCATTTCTACTTTGTGCAAAGCTGTGCTGCTTCCTTCACTCTCTTGCACTGTTCCCCACATGGCACAGTATTTTCATGGTTGTTTTTGAAAGGTTTTATAAAAAAAAAAAAAATCCAATCAAAGAAGTATTCCTTCATCTCCTTGTGGCTGCTCTCACAGAAGTGTAAGAGCCATGTTAACCAGCTGGCTAAAAATCTGGCTTTCTTGGATCAGTGAAATAAGCAGACACAAAAAAGTCTACTAAATTCAGCAGAGTATGGAATATCAATGTTGTTGGGAGCCTGAATTCTGGACTCTGGGATTCCAACAGCATAACTTTCTCCTTCATGTGTTTAGCCTTGTGTTGTCAGATGGAAATCCTTGTATGTGTCACTACGGATACAAGTTTTCCTAGAAACACCTGATGCTCTGACAAATGTTCCCTAAATTCAAAAGCCAACTGGAATACCCAGTTACATTTGGTGTGTGTGTGTTGATTAGACCACAGCAGCTGGAGAACAGGCAGAATCTCCTGAGTGTCACCACGTCCACTGTCATTCTATGGCTGATGCTCTGATGCCTTTGCCAGAGTGCTTGAGAGGGAATGAAGGAGGAGGTGAGAGAACAAGGGGCGACGAGTGGAAGCTGAGGCATAGGAAGTTCCATGGGAATATGAGGAAGAATTTTTTCATTGTGAGGGTGACAGAACCCTTGAACAGGCTGCTCAGGGGGGTTGTGGAGTCTCCCTTTCTGGAGATATTCAAGACCTGTCTGGATGCATTCCTGTGTGATCTGGTATAGGTGATCCTGCTCTGGCAGTGGGGTTGGACCGGATGAGCTTTCAGGGTCCCTTCCAGCCCCTGACATTCTGTGATTCTGTAAGATCTTGGTGACAGCAGTTGGAAAAGTTAAATTGGACAGCATTGGAAAAGTTAAATAAAAATGACACATACCCAGTGCCAGCCTGGCTCCTCTGAAGGCACTTAGATTATTTCCCTTGGGCTTGGTTGGGGTTTGGTGTATGCTCAGTTTGTGAGCATTTTTCCATGTGTTTTCATTATTTACCAGGACAGGGAACCTTAAGATCATTTCTCAAAAAGGATAACTTTCTGTAGCAGAGAAACAAACGGATGTGAACTGAAATGCAAATCTATCATTGGTTTGAAGCAGAAGCAGAAAGTGGGAGCAGTAACTGTGGCAACAATGATGGAAAAGGCAGGGTGAGAGATTACATGGTCTATTTTATTACCCTGCTGTTCTATTACTCGAGGAAGTAATTAGGTATTCTTCTCTGCTTCCTGCCTCCCAACACACTGTGAGTTCCGTTGTATTTGTGACATTTCTGTTGCCCAGTAGCATGCAGGAGCTGCCCACACGGTCGAGTTAAGAGTGTGTGCAGATGTTCAGACATTATGCCCCTCTGTGGCAAGGTTCTCCCTCTTGTTTTTTCCTTCTGCAACGTGGAGCAAAACATTTCAGCACAGGTATTTCTGTTAACTGTTTTTGTCCTAAGAACCTGAAGCCAGCTAAGCTTTGAAGGTTTCAGAATTTCCAAAACCTTTCTAAGTTTTATTAGACAGAGACCTGAAACAAAAACTGATCTCAGATTCCTGCCAAAGATATGACAAGGAATTTATTTCCTCTATAAATCTAAGTATCTTGATTTTCCCCTCAGATCTTAAGATACCTTCTTCTTTTTGGAGTTACCTGAATAAGATGTTGATAAATGAGGAGTTTGGCTTATCTAATGATCGTGCTATTATCTGCCTGGAAAATATGATCAGTTTAAAATGATAGTATAATTCACAAGCACATTGCTGTAATTCAGAGAAATAAATCCACTGACTCTTGCTGTCAGAAAGTTGGAATGAAGGCAGATTAACATGTGCAGCGAGGCTGAAGGTTTACCAGGGGTAAAACCCCTCCTTCCAGCTCCAATTAAATGGGCCTGGCTCAGTAATGTTTCAATGAGAAGAGACAGGACAGAATGCTTACTGTGCTATTATATGCTTTAGCTGAAGAAGGCAGTCAGATTGGTCTAAGTGGTAAATTCTCTGCTCATGTTATCAAGCTCTGTATTTGCCCACAAATTGTCTTTCCATAGGAAAGATAATAGTGCATTCATTTTGTCTTCAGACCCCAAATGCTGGAGAGGTGCCTCAAGTAAAACAAGTTAATGTGAATGCGTACATCTAGCAGCATTCATCCAAAGCCAAATGCCACATATATTTAATGTAGTGATGTTGTGGTAGCTGTGATGGTCTAAGGACAATAAGCTGACAAGTGTAGTTGAAAAGTTACCCTTTTGAACATATTACTTCAGCTTTATGGTAGACTGCCAGCAATGAGAAAATGATAAAATACCTACCCTGAGACAGAGATTTCAGTACTGTGGTGGAGAGGACTCTATGGGACGACTGCTGTAGGATTCCCACAGCCAATTCACAGCGCAGGTCCTATTTTCACACAGGAAGGTTAGGGGCTGGATGGGGCCTTGAAAGCTCATCCAGTCCAACCCCACTGCCAGAGCAGGATCACCACAGTAAATATCAACCCCAACCATCTGAGAGCCATCATCCACTAAATGCACACAGCTCTTTCACTCTCAAGGGCCAAAACATGCTCTTTATCCACATAACAAGGAATTAAACACCTGAGCAATTACTATACACTGATTTTGCCAGTAAGACTGGGAATATTTGAGAGCATTCACATGATACTACTGACTCTTATCCCATTCAAATGTGTTTAAGTTTCACTACATAGAGGCTAAAAGCAAATACCAGTAATGAATTACAAAGCTAGAAACTCTGGTGCCCTGAGCAACCTGACCTAGTTGGAGTGAGTGCAGAGGAGGGCAATGAAGAGCTATTGAAGGGCCTAGAAAATGAGGCTTATGAAGAGCAACTGAGAGCTGGGCCTGCTTAGTTTGAAAAAGAGGAGGCTGAGGGGAGACCTCATCACTGTCTACAGCTACCTGAATGTCGTGGAGAGGTTGCTGCTAGTCTCTTCTCACAGGTAAACAGTGATAGAACAAGAGGCAATGGCCTCAAGCTGAGACTGGGTAGGTTTAGACTGGACATTGGGAAACATTTTCTCCCAGCAAGAGTGGTCAGGCATTGGAATGGGCTGCCCAGGGAGGTGGTGGAGTCACCAGCCCTGGATGTGTTTAAAAGCCATTTAGATGTGGTGCTTGAGGATATGATTTAAGGGTGAGCTTGTAGAGTAGGGATAATGGTTGGACTTGGTGATCCTGGGGGGCTTTTCCAACTGGAATATTTCTGTGATTCTGTGATATCTCTGCCCACTGTGGGGAGATTGGACAAGATGACCTTTCAGAGTCTGTTCCAATTGGATTTGTTCTGTGGCTCTATGAAACAGTCATCGTGGAACAGAAAATTTCTTCAGATTCTCACAAAGCTGCTCTTTCCAGTTAGTTCTCCTTAAACTTCTATATCCTATCCTAAGGTGCTATTCTAGGGTGGGAAGGCACTTCACCAGCCTGCATGGTNAAAGGAAGGGTTTTAGAACCACTGCTTTGAATGGATGTCAGAATAGTTGGGCAATGTCAAAGAGCTAGAAAATACAAATGGATACCATGAGGCTTTCTAACTCTTTCTTGTTAGTAATCCCTTTTCTTTATTCTATTGTTCTATTTGGGCTGTATGTTATAGAATCATAGAATCATAGAATGGTAAGGTTGAAAGGCACCTCAAGGATCATCTAGTTCCAACCCTCTGCCATAGGCAGGGACACCTCCCACTAGGACAGGTCGCTCAAGGCCTCCTCCAACCTGGCCTTGAACACCTCCAGGGAGGGAGCAGCCACAACCTCCCTGGGCAACCTGTCCCAGTGTCTCACCACCCTCACTGCAAACAACTTCCTCCTAACATCCAGTCTAAATCTCCCCTCTGCCAGCTTAAACCCATTGCCCCTTGTCCTGTCATTGCAAGACCTTGTCAATAGTCCCTCCCCAGCCTTCCTGTAGGCCCCTTCAGATACTGGAAGGCTACTATAAGATCTCCTGGAAGCCTTCTCTTCTCCAGGCTGCAGAGCCCCAACTCTTGTAGCCTGTCCTCATAGGAGAGCTGCTGCAGCCCTCTGAGCATCTTTGTGGCCCTCCTCAGGACTCACTCGAACAATTCCATGTCCTTTAATTTGTTCTTTCTTGTAGAAAAGTGTTTTAAGTTCATCCTTTTATTACTTCTTAAGGTGATGCTGATGGAACATCCAGTTAAGTCAGTTGAGGCTATCTCTGACATCAAAGCTGAAGGGTCCCAAAAGAAAAGTTCTTAATTTTATCTAAAATGTGGGAAATGCACTCTGGAAATAAATAAAAAGTACATGGACTAAATTTTCAAACACTATTAGGGAAGCTGAGGTCTTGGGAACAAATAACTGCAAAAGTGATATTGGAGCTGCTGGCTGCATGGAAAATAAAACCTAGCTGATGCATTTTAGCAGCTGCAGGTAAAGCCCAGAGTAACCAGTTTTGGCTAAATCTGAGAGGGCTAACATATAGTTTGTCTTCATTTCTGCTTGCCCAAATTAGGATACTTAGTAGTTAGATTTAAATTAAAATGTATTGGCAATCAGAGGGCTGAAGCACCTCTCCTGTCAAGACAGCCTGAAAGAATTGGGGCTGTTCAGCCTGAAGAAGAGAAGGCTGCAAGGAGACCTTATGGGTACAATTCAGTGTCTGAAGGTGACCTACTGGAAGGCTGGGGGAGGACTGTTTAGAAGGGCTTGTGGCAATAGGATGAAGGACAATGGTTTAAAACTAGAGCAGGGTAGGTTTAGGTTGAACATGAGGAGGAAGTTCTTCACAGTTGTAATGAAGGTGAAATTAATGTGAGATGAATTTTTTTTTCAAAATTAGTATTGTTTATTAATTTTGATACTCAAAACTCTTGCCACCCCTGACCACTATTTTTTAATAACAACTAGGTTCTTTTGCAACCGTCNTATTGTGCTAAGCTGTAAATAGAGCTTCATCTCTTAACTTCCAGCCAGCTGAGCCTAATGGCAGGGAACTCCTAAACCATCACAAACGTGTTCAGGGAGTTCTGATTCTGTGTGAGGTCAGCTGCTGAGACTTCTGATTCTTCCCAGGCTTCACAGCATGCTGGGCAAAGGAGGCAGGTGATCTCTGACCTTATCCTGGCCCTTCTGGATGATCTGTGTGTCCCTTTCAGGGCTCCTTGTCTCAGCAGGTGTAGGTAGAAGGTCTTGCAATGTGTAGTCTTGATATGATGTCACGCTGGTTGTGCAGGCCTATTGCATGGAGGCATTTGGAGCCTGTTCCTGGTAAACTCAAAGCAGTGTAGTTTCCAGGCAAAACAAACTCTGAGTATCAGGGATTGTCACTTTGTGGCAGAGCTAGCTTATAGTTTAGCATAGCATGGCAGGATGCACTGAGGCAAGAACAATGGCAGTAACAGCAGCTACAAGCAGCAAGCAAGCACAAATACAATGGCAGAGCAGGTTGTGTTACCTGCTCATCTCTTTTATCAATACAGCCCGAGACTAATGGGCCTTTGGACACAGAACAGCCAATCAGAATGGCAGTTAGCCAAGCTCCATCATATTAGGTGAAGCCATAGGCTTACTTTACCTAAATTTGGGAAAAACATAGGTCTTGCATGAGGCAGGCACTAACCAAGTGTGTGTACCTTGTTTACCACAGGATGCAAATGGGAGCAAAACAAGTCTGGGCAAGCCACGGTCCTTAGACTCAGTGGTTTCAGGTTCCTTGTCCTGTTTTATGTGGTTGCTTCTCCTCAAAACAGAAGGAGGGAGAACAGAAAAACATGCCTGAGCAAGCCAGGACATGTACAAGCCTATTTTTGGCCTGTTTAGGGCCACCACGACCATAGTGAGAGTGGTAAAATACAGGAATGGACTGCCCAGGAATGTGGTTGAGTCCTCATCCCTGGAGACATTCAGCATCAAACTTGATGTGGCTCTAGGCAGCTTGATCTAGTTGAAGGTGTCCCTGCTGACTGCACAGGGGACTGGACAAGATGACCTTTGAGGGTCCTTTCCAACCCAGTGCAATCTGTGAACAATAAATGAAAAGAGCTACAAAATACCTATGTTTATCAAGTTGTTATACATAATCCTATTTGCAGTACAAACCTATTTCATTGTGGCTATGTCCCTTACCTGTAATACAACTGGGACTTTACTGCTGTGATGGGTTGCAAGATATGGAGATGAATTCCTACAAAGAGTTTGAAGAGAATCTCTGGAAATCTCCCGGACGACGAGCTGCTGATTTACTGAACAGCTTAGAAAGAGCAATGGTGTAGCTAGCTCTGTCTTTTATCCTGTTTTCTTTGATCTGATCTCACCAGAGTGAGTGGCTGCTTGCCATTTCCAAACAAATCACAGTCCACAAAGTTGCAGAACTGAGGCTTTTTTCTCAAGTTCAGTATGAATTTAAGCTGAGGGAGGAGTGTTTAATGGAACAGTGACCATTTGGGACTGGCAGGAACGCTGGCAGTCTGCCCTGCTTTCGATTATATTAGAGCCTCCTTTTAAAGAGCAATGCCTGATTGCTCTTCAAAGCCATGTCAGTTGGAAATCCCTTTTGGGACTCTGGGAGGATCACAACTACTCTTCATGAAGGACAGAAACAGATGAAAATGTAAAAAGGCATTTTCTTCAATTACAGTATTTGGCTTCTTATAATATGTTTCATTTAACTGATGTCAAGCTGAAATACAAAGAATGAAATTGCTGACTTACTGAAAATTGATTCTAGTTATTGCTTCTGCACTTGTCCATCTTTGTTATATTGGTGTTTTGCTAAGAGATGGTAAGTTGAAAAAAGCAAATTGGGGGGGGTTACATTTTTTTAGATAACAAGTACATGTTGTAAATGTCTTGTACCCACTCATATTTTCTGGAATGTAAGAATTTTAAAGTCCTCAAAGATTTCAAAGCCTAAAAGTGAATTCCAGATCACTAGGGAAAACCAGCAACTTTTTCACAGATTGTCAAATTCTCTGCGTTCCCAAGGAAAGGAATTTTGAATTAATTGAATGTTTATTTATGGCAAATCTGTCACTGATACAAGATTGAACTTTTTTTCTCCTAAGTCTTGACAGCTTTAAGTTTTCTTTTTTTCCTCTGACTTGCTGAAATCGATCACCATCTGAAGCTGCTCAGAGATCCAGCATACCACAATAAGTTCTGTGGCCCCTGCTTAAATGACTGACAAAGTCAAATGTGGATAACAAATCCATTTCATAAAGGACTGTGTAACTTATCACTTGGATATGGGCTCCAAAAGAAGTATATACTTCTGTGTAACACAGAACATACACTACTCAATAGTACCAACTGCATCACTGTTGAGCCTGTAAAATGCTGTGCTTGGAATTCTCATTTGAAAGTACAATTGGATGCTGCTAAGCACTAACACAGTGCATTTGGAACTCCTGGATGGATTCTTGGAAAGCTGCAATGTGGAGAGGCACCTGGGGGTATTGATTGATAGTTGACAGCATGAGTCAGCAGTGTGCCCAGGTGGCCGAGAAGGCCAATGACATCCTGGTTTGGATTAGGAACACTGTGCTCAGCACTGGTGAGGCCAGACTTGGAGTACTGTGTTTAGTCCTGAGCCACTCACTACATGAAGGACATTGAAGTCCTAGAGCATGTCCAGAGTAGGGCAACAAGGCTCATAAAGGGCCTAGAGCACCTGGCCTATGAGCAACATCTGAGGGAGCTGGGGGTGTTCAAGTCTAGAGAAGACTGAGGGGAGGAGACCTCATCACTCTCTCCAACTACCTGAATGGAGGTTGGAGCCAGGAGGGGGCAGCCTCTGCTCCTTGATGGGAGGAAAGAGACAGGAGCAGAGGAAATGGTTCTGAGCTACACCAGGGGAGGTTTAGGCTGGATATTAGGAAATATTTTGTCAAAGGCTTCTCAAACATTGGAATTGTCTGCCTAGGGCAGTGGTGGTGTTACCATCCCTGGAGGTGTAGAAGTGGTATGTGGACCTGACAGAGACATGGTTTAGCATTGACCCTAAAGTGCTGGGCTGAAGGTTGGACTGGATTATCTTTTAGGTCTCTTCCAACCAAGTATATTCTGTGACCCCACCTGGAGTCCTGTGTGCAGTTCTGGAGCCCCCAGCACAGGAAGGACATGGAACTGTTGGAGCGGGTCCAGAGGAGGCCACGAAGATGCTCAGAGGGCTGCAGCAGCTCTGCTATGAGCACAGGCTACGAGAGTTGGGAGTCTTCAGCCTGGAGAAGAGAAGGTTTCCAGGAGACCTTAGAGTAGCCTTCCAGGATCTAAAGGGGGCCTACAGGAAGGCTGTGGAGGGACTATTGACAAGGTCTTGCAATGACAGGACAAGGGGCAATGGGTTTGAACTGGCAGAGGAGAGATTTAGACTGGATGTTAGGAGGAAGTTCTTTTCCAGTGAGGGTGGTGAGACACTGGAACAGGTTGCCCAGGGAGGTTGTGGCTGCTCCCTCCCTGGAGGTGTTGAAGGCCAGGTTGGATGAGGCCTTGAGTGACTTGTAGTTGTGGGAGGTGTCCCTGCCTATGGCAGGGGGTTGGAACTAGATGATCCTTGAGGTCCCTTCCAACCTTACCATTCTATGATTCTATGATTCCGTAGCAAAGCAGGTAGCTTTTTGAGGCTTTTTATTGTTGTTGGTGGTTTTGTTTTTTTTTTATCAAGAGAGACAATAGGACTTGGATAATATTCTCCACATTGCTACTTTATGAATTCCTAATTAATTTTGTTGGTTAGATTAATGAATGTCCTGAGACATTTTATTTTACCCTATGCCATCCTATATTGCACTATTGCAGATGAGATTAATGAATATGCAGCAGCATATATCAGTATTATGATAAGCATTTTATTAATTTTAGTGTGGCTTGTGGCATCCTAATTTTCCAGGGTAGCAATAGCAGTGAACAGTCACAAGAGAAGTTTTGTCTGTGAACTCCAATGTATTCAGTGTCCTTGGCTGCCATTGAAATTGCTGCCTTGAACATTCAGAAAAGGGTAGAATGGTGAGAATGAAACAGCAGTTTCATCACTAATAAAAGAGATGCCACATTGGGGATGTTCACTGGTGCAGGAAACAAGGGCATTTCATTTCAGTTCACCTTAATAATTCAAATCTCAGCTGTCAATAGGTATACAATTCTGCTTGTAAGTCTCTCTATGAACTGCTAAAGTATAAAGGAATCAAAGTCAATGAAGAAAGAGATGTTTGAATCTCCTTTCATCTAGCATGTTATTTGGACATTGAACTGTGTAAACTAATTATTTTCCCTTTCCATCACCTCCAAACTTTCCATGCTTGACAACTTAGAGAGTCATGACTGTGACTCCTAACCCTTCCTTTTGTCTTTACATGCTTCCAAAGAAATCTCTTGGCACAAAACTTGAGAGTGTCTCATATGTAGGGTTAGAAGGGACCTCAGGAGAGCATCTGGAGCATTTGGTTGTCGTTAAAACCAGGATCTTATACAGTCTTGACCTATTTGAGATTTGGACCTATTCTCTGGTTTTCCTCTTTTTAATAGGGAGAGCAGAAAAGTCCTTCTCTGGTCAAATGACTGTTTCATGATGCAACTTTTAAAAAGTACTTCCATTTACAATTATTCTTTCACTCAGGTCACTTAATTTATGTCATCATAGGTCCATCTTGCCATTGAAACAAGAAAAACTGGCTGAGGTAGCTGGGCTGGGCTTCAAAACCTGATTCTGAAGTGCTTCCACTTGAGTCAACAAATATATGTGAGTGCTGTGAGCAGAATTTGTCTGCGATGCGGAATCAGCATTGATGGCTTTGGTAACATGATTTGAAAGCATTCAAAAGCCTGGCTGATTTTCCACATCAATTAAATCATAGAATCATAGAATCAACCAGGTTGGAAGAGATCATCCAGTCCAACCTATCACCCAGCCCTAGCCAATCAACTAGACTATGGCACTAAGTGCCCCATCCAATCTTGAACACCTCCAGGGACAGTGACTCCACGACCTCCCTGGGCAGCCCATTCCAATGCCAATCACTCTCTCTGTCAAGAAATTCCTCCTCATATTCAGGCTATACCTCCCCTGGCACAACTTGAGACTGTGTCCCCTCATTCTGTTGCTGGTTGCCTGGGAGAAGAGACCAACCCCACCTGGCTACAGCCTCCCTTCAGGTAGTTGTAGTCAGCAATGAGGTCACCCCTGAGCCTCCTCTTCTCCAGTCTGCCTATATAAAGAAAGAGGGTGAGATTTACTCAGGTATTATTGATGATAACAATTAAATGAAATTATATTCTGACCCTTATAAAAATCTCTTGTGATGTAGTTATAGCTTGATTGCAAGGTAAATGCTCAAGAGAAAGCATTGAATCAATCAAATCAAATCAATCTTATACCAGTTGGTAATATTTTGTTCCTTGTATACCCATCATGTGTTTCAGACAGGTGAAAGCAAACCACATTAAAAAAGAAAAAAAAGGAAACCACCCTCAAGCAAGTCTGAGATAAGATTAAAGGTGTTTGGTCAACCTATAACCAAAATAATTCCATGCAGATTTTGCATTCTTTTTATCTGTCCTAAACATATTTTCTTCAGTCAGCTCTCCTACCCAACATTTATTTATCAAATGCTTCTGAGGTTTGCATACAGGAGATTTCATTTCTACCAGCAGAACTGCTGGAGGCTGTGGATTAGCTTCTGTCCTGAGGCAGGACCTCAAATATGTCCCAAGGAAAAGAGCAGGTCTTAGCCCGAGTTTGTTTCCTTTCATGAACTGAGGACTGCTGAGCAGGTGCTGTATCCAGTGAGGTTTTGGCTGGCAGAACCTTGGGGTGCCTCTCACAGTATCACAGTATCAGCAAGGTTGGAAGAGACATCAAAGATCATCAAGTCAATCAAGTCCAACCCATTACCACAGACCTCTCCCCTGTTCTCATTCTTTTAAGCCCTTTAGAAGCCATTCTTTTCAACAATCTGTCCTCCTTCTGCTTTTGTTTATGTTCAATAACAAGAAGGACATTTTGTAGTAAACACTGATATGATTGCATCCTGTAGTGCAGTAGTGAGATCTTGTAGTGAATTTTACAAGTTACAGTCTTGAATGGCAGAGGACATCATCTTGAGCAGAGGTTGGGCTTCAGCCTCTGCCTGTCCCTACCAGATGTCTCTGCAGCACCATCAGCATCTTCCCATGTCAACCTCTTTGGCTAGCTGCAGGCTCTGCTCTGCACAATATTCCTGTGCCCTGATTGTCTTAGCAAATCTTTTGTATGNGTGCTCCAGCCCTCTGATCATCCTCATAGCCCTTCTCTGGACACTTTCCAGCGCATCCATATCCCTCTTGTGATAGTGGCTCCAGAACTTGATGCAGTACTCCAGGTGGAGTCTCACCAGTGCAAAGCAGGCGGTGAGGATCACTTCCCTCACTCTGCTGCCCACACTTCTCTTGATGCAGCCCAGGATATGGCTGGCTTTTTGGGCTGCAAGAGCACATTGATGCAGTGAAAAAGCCAGTGAAGAAGCCAGAAAGTTTTCCCCAAAATCAGAGAACTGCAAGGACTTAGGAGGCTGTCATTGGTACCAGCGTCGAGAATGAGAGAAACAAAGCAACGCTGTTCTTCAGGCTTCTCTTTCTTGGTTCCGCCCACCCTGTCCCAAGTCTCTCTCCTGTTCTTCTCAGATTTCCAGTCCCCCTCCTCCTTCCATAAGTGATAAAACTGGGATGGGATCTGTAATTTAGGGAGGCATTTAGGAGATTGTATAGCAATAAAATGTCTAAAGCTTGGCTCATCTTTGAGCATTGCAACCACGAGCTAACGGCGAGTATTTCTGGCAGAAAGATGGACATTTTTGTTTTAATCAATCTAAAACTAATAAGGGTATTTTAAAATATATATTTATAGAAGAACTAAGACCTGTAGCTAGATGAACAGTTATTAATTCATTCAAGCTACAGAGGTTGTGTGCATTTTCTCTAAGAGAGCTCTCTGAAATAGGATCCTATTACCGCCTTGTGTTCTCTTTTTTTCAGTGTGAGAAGGGTTGGAAATAGAAGAGAGGATTAAAGTGCTGCAAAAACATCCTCCTCCATACCTCAAATCAATAACCTAGATTATGAGTGCAAAATAAAATCTTTACAGAAAATGCTATCAATAAAGTCTTGCCATTTGGCCAATTTCCTTCCTGTTCCTGAACTGATATTCAACAATATTATGTGAAATAAGTTTCTAGGAAATATTTGATTTAAAATGTGATTTGCAGTTTCCTGTACTTATCAGGACAGCTGTCTGAATCAGTGCATCTTAAATTAATAAACAGTATTCTTACATTTCAGTTAACTCTCATAACCTTCTTTGGTTTTTTGGTTTGGTTTTTTGTTTGTTTGCTTTGCTTTTTTGTTTGTTTGTTTGTTTCCTTTGGGATAGTTTTCTCCCCAAATAGGACCTGACTTTGATATGTCTTTACTGATAATAAAGGAAAGATGTTGCAAGGCATCTGGGGGTTGTAATAGACAAACAACTGAGTATGAGTGCCCAGGTGGCCAAGAAAGCCAATGGCATTCTGGCTGAGATTAGAAATGCTGTGTCCAGCAGGAGTAGGGAGATGATAGTCCTCTTGAACTCAGCTCTGGTGAGGCCACACCTCGAGTATTGTGTTCAGTTTTGGGCACTTCAATACAAAAGGGATTTTGAGGTGCTGGATTCAGTGCAGAGGAGGGCAAGGAAGCTGGGGAAGGGTCTGAAAATGAATCAGACGAAGAACAACTGAAGGAGCTGGGGCTGGTTAGTGTGAAAAAGAGGAGGCTGAGAGGAGACTTCATTGCTGTCTACAGCTACCTGAAACAACATTGTGGAGAGGTTGGTGCTGGTCTCTTCACACAGGTAATTAGTGATAGAACAAGAGGGAATGGCCTCAAGCTGAGACTGGGTAGGTTTAGACTGGACATCAGGAAACATTTTTTCCCAGCAAGAGTGGTCAGGCATTGGAATGGGCTGCTCAGGGAGGTTATGGAGTCACCAGCCCTGGATGTGTTTAGAAGTTGTTTGCATGTGGTGCTTGAGGATATGGTTTAGGGTGCACCTTGTAAAGTAGGGATCTGGGTTGGACTTGGTGATCCTGGGGGGCTTTTCCAACCTGAATGTTTCTGTGATTCTGTAATTAATATCAGCCAAAAAAACTTTCCTAAGAGTTAGACAAAGTAGTTATCCAGGCTAGGCATGGTACACTGTATTCTTTCTGGTCTTTAAACTGCTCACTCTGTAATATTGGCATAAGAAAAGAGAAAATTTTCTTCTTTGAACAAGGGAATTGTTGTTTGAGGGTGGGATTGTGCCAAAGTTTTGCACTGTTCCTGCCTCTCGTGGTATTTTAAAGAATGGGGTGAGTGCTGTACGATAAAACCAAGCTTTGGTTCACCTTTGCAAGCTTAATCTTCTCTATAAAAGGAAGAACACCATTAAACAGCATTCTAATTTGTTCAGTTTGGAGAAGAGAAGCTCCAAGGAGACCTTACTGTGGCCTTCCAATACCTGAAGGGGGCCTACAAGAAAGCTGGTGAGGAACTTTTTAGGGTGTCAAGTAGTGATAGGACTGGGGGAAATGGATCCAAGCTAGAGGAGGGGAGATTGACATTAGATGTTAGGATGAGGTTCATCACCATGAGGGTGGTGAGACACTGGAATAGGTTGCCCAGGGAAGTGGTGGAAGCCTCATCTCTGGAGGTCTTTAAAGCCAGGCTGGATGTGGCTCTGAGCAATCTGATCTAGTGTGAGGTGTCCCTGCCTATGGCAGAGGGGTTGAAACTGGATGATTCTTGAGGTCCCTTCTAACCCTGAACAATTCTGTGAAAATTTAGATCATAAGCAGCAATTGAGATCATTTCATGCTTTGAAAATTCTACTTTAAAACCAGCATTCCTAATGCTCTATCCTTTCAGTTTAGATTTTAAGAATTGCATTCTTATTAGTAGATAGGTTTATAAAACAACATCAACAAAAATGAATGTAATAGCAAACAGCACTCTTGGCAAATGCTTTCTGTAAATTCCAAGGATGTTTATTATAGAAGACAGCACAGAGATTTAAATCTAAGCACTGTTGGGGAGAGTAGCAATTTGTAAAGCAATGCAGATATTTAAGCCTGAGTTTATAGCTGCTCTTGTCAAATCACACTGTTGTGCTAATGAGATTCATGTTTATTACACACAAATGTGGGTGCTGTGTGTAAAAGTCCCCCACAATGTATTCAGGGTGAGCTCTGCAGGTTCAAGTAACTTGGACATAGATTCTGTCTTCTATTAAATAATCTTCACAGGAAAAAAAAATAATGTCTAATTTAAAGGACAGGATGATCCTTTTGCTTTAAAATTACCCTACTTACAGCTTTTATCAAAGCCTTCTTGCCACAAAGAAGAAACATGAACACTAAGAATTTCCTTTTGCTGCCTATGTGTTTGAAAAGGTAGAAGCACTCTTCTCTAGTTCACAGCTCTTTTTTTTTTACCCAATTAGTATCAAGAACATAGGAATGGAGAGGATGAAGCTCTTAACCACAGGTTGCACCTTCACCACTAGATCATAATTGATACTTGGAGAGGGAAAGTATCAGAATGACAGCTCAGCTAATAGACCTTCTCATCTGGGATTTCTTGCACTAGTTTGTATTAATAGCCCCAGTGGACATTTCTTTTTTTAAATTTTCATTTACATTTGTGACTTCCATAACAGCCTGTGGCAATGATACCCACAAATTAATCAACAAAATAGGAAAAACAAATAATTGCTACTTAACTACTAAGTTCTTTATTTGTATAACGAGAGAAGCATTTTATTATTTCTTAAACAAAGCTTCTCTTTTCATCCCTCATCTATTTCAGCCTACATTTAATATTCAAACATATTCATTACGAAATTACAGTTATAATTTCAAGGAATGGCATTTTTCAAGTAATAAACTGCATCATTTGTTTGGTTTACAGGCATATAACAAATTACAAAAGAATTTCTCCCCAGACACTGCAATGAGTCAAAAGTTGCCTTACCTGTTCCAATCCATTTGTCAGAGACAATTGTATGTGGTGTTTTTATGTAAATAGTCTCTCTAGGAGTTTTACTTTATTTTGTGACANTCTATGATTCTATGACTGTAGCTGCAATCAATGTACAGCCCTGAAACATACCATATTGCAAACCCCCTCATATTTAATTTAAGGAGATCAGCTTCTATTTGTTCAATCTATTAAAGGAGCAACCCTATCAACTAAAATGACAGCTGTTATTGCTCAACATCATTGCAGGCAATGACATATGGTGAAACATAAGCACTAACATGCAAATCTGCATTTTATCCCAACTAGGGCATTGTCTTAAGAGGGAAGGAACCCTTTGTTAGCACAGCTGTGCTTCACCAGCAGCACGTTAACCTCAGGATTTATCTGTCAGAGATTTTCCTTAAGTAAACAAATAGAAGTTCCCTCTTAAAGCAAGTTAAATGATTGCCAAATTGTAAAAGATGATTGCTAAGAATGAAAAAAGGCTTTGCTGACCTCAGTGAAAAAGGTGGCAGCTCAAGAATACATTGAATGAACAGTTGCCCACGGTCACGTTTTAGGGGGGGTGGGGGGAGTGCAAGAGAGGGAAGTAGGGAGGAAAAGAGCAAGAGGTTAAGTACATTGCATTTGTACAATTTTCCTGTACATCTTCCATTTCATAAATAAGTCACAGTGAAGTAATGATACCCTAGAGGAAAGATGAGCCTTCAACTGAGATAGCATCCTGCACTGGTCACCCCATACTTCTTATGGGAAGACAGAGAAAGGGAAATATCACATATTAGAGAATATGATCCTTAATCTGTTTAAAGCAGGGGGAAAAGGTTGCAAAGTTGCCTCCATTTTCTGCTTTAAAAATAATCAAAGCTACGAGTGGCTTTTGAAACCATTCACAAATGAAGAGTACATGTAGGTATTGATGGAACTGCTGCAGTAAGAGGAATGAAAGCATTTCTGAAATGGCTGCTCAGAAAAGGCCAGGATTTTAACTCAGATTTGATGTTTGATGAATTTTGGAGAAGGCTGTAGCCTGTTAAAGGAACATCTAATAAAGTATATTCTCCTTGACAGAATATACTTCATGCCTTCAACTGAGAGTATTAACTTTTCTTTTATGGAGAATGACAGAAGAGACTTCTGGTTTAAACAGTTTATAACCTTATCAGTGTTTCTTCTCAAGATCCACCTGCAATAATTTATGTTCTTGTCCTGCCTCAATATCTGTGACAAAGCAGAGGACCTGCTCCTGTGCTGGCCACGGAGCTTTGCAAGCTGGAGAAGGACTTTGTGTTTATCACCTGGATGATGCAGAGCTCAAGTGCTCTGGAGTTTCAGCAGCACCACTCATTCAGATGCATCTGCCCCATTTTCTTATCTCTCCTTAAATGAAGGAGCCTCCATGCACAGGATGCAGTACCAGTTTCATTCATTGATTCAGACCTTATAGTAGCCTTCCAATATCTGAAGAGGGCCTACAGCAAGGCTGGGGAGGGACTATTTACGAGGTCTTGTAATGACAAGACAAGGGGCAATGAGTTTAAACAGGCAGAGGGGAGATTTAGACTGGATGTTAGGAGAGAGTTCTTTGCTGTGAGGGGGGTGAGGCACTGGCACAGGTTGCCCAGGGAGGTTGTGGCTGCTCCCTCCCTGGAGGTGTTCCAGGCCAGGTTGGAGGAGGCCTTGAGTGACCTGTACTAGTGGGAGGTGTCCCTGCCTATGGCAGGGGTTGGAACTAGATGAGCCTTGAGGTCCCTTCCAACCTTACCATTCTATGATTCTATGTAACTTCCAATTTACGTGGCTGCGTGGGCTGAGTTGAACCTGCTGCTGTTATCCACACCATGCTGCAGTCAGGCCAGGTACAAAAATGAAAGTTCTGGCTACAGCAAAGTATTATGGGGCTTGAAGTTCACATTGCTGTTCTGGTTGCTGCTGCTGGGTTCTTTGGGTGTTGGTCCTTTCTGCTGGTACAGCAGTGGGGCAAGGAGGGATGGGGCAGTAGTTGTCTGGCTTGGGCTTTTGGCTCGCTTGCTTCTGCTTGCTGCTGCTTTGTGCTGTGCTGTTTCTGCAAATAGGCTGAGGGAATTATGCATTTTGTGCTATGTTTATCTGATTTTTGTGCTATGCGGATCAGTAAACTCTATTCTTATATAATTTTTTTAGTCTCGGTCCCAGTGAGTGTTATTTTTCCCTCACTTCACTGTTGGGAAAATAGGTTAACCTGCTGATTTGGTTTGGCCTGTTTTGTTCTGATTGAAACCATTACAATAGGTTTAGTGACACAAGATAAATTATGACAGAGCAGGAATAGCCATGCTGTGATCTTTCCTCCCAGGCCTTTTTTCTGAAGGAGAAACAACAGCAGTTCTGTTGCTGTTCTGAGCATTTCTCTAGCCCTGTAAAAGCTGCCATTCTGTCTGCTTTGTATCATCAGAACAGTACAGAACAACTGAACAGGGAATGCAGCCTGGTCCCAAAGCTGTGTCAAGTTCACAGTCTGTGTACTAAGCAGGATAACACCAGAGTCTTCCTAAATGTGTTGGTAAAACATATTTAGTGCTGTGCTGGTTCTTAACCAACTAGGCAGGATGATTTGAGCTTGTGCTCTGTTCTTTTTCTTCCCCTTATCAAATAAAGATCATATGGTTTGAAAAGTGAGGATTGCCTTCAGAGGGTTCCAGACCAATAAGGAAGTAATTCAGGATTAGTATCTAAATCCCTACAGAAGCACAAGTCAAGCTGATGTACTGTGCATGAGTCGGTAGATCCTCCATATGTTGTTTGTACTTACTCCTTGAGGAACTGTGCTATAAATAACTGAAACTGAAATGCAAAGCAACACTCATCAGGGACAATAAAAGTCATAATTTGGAGATTCATTCATAAAAACAGCTGGAGGGGACCCATTAGAGTTGCAGAGTTTAATCTTCTGCCAGACGCAAACTTTCCTTGTATTAATCCCTACTGAAAATAGCTGCAGCTTTTTTATTTATCTAAATAATATAGAACTGGGGACTTATTTTATTAAGGAGAAAAAAAAAAAAAAGAAAAAAGAAAAAAAAAAACCATATATACATCCTGTCTTTGAAAATCAGTTTTGTCACTTAGGAGCTAAGAGAACTGAGGTACGATGATTTATCTGAAAAGGCAGCCAGGATCAAAAGAAAAGATTTTCCAGTCTTAATTGAACTCCACTGGCATTTTAACTTTCTTCAGAGCATTATAGATACAGATATAGATTATATAGATATATAGATATAGATGATATAGATATAGATATAGGTGTAGATGTAGATATAGATATAGATGTAGGTGTAGATGTAGATATAGATGTATATGTAGGTATAGATGTAGATATAGTTGTAGATGTAGATGTAGATGTAGATATAGATACAGATATAGATGTAGATATAGATACAGATATAGATGTAGATGTAGATGATAGATATAGATATAGTTATAGATGTAGATATAGGTATAGATATAGATATAGATGTAGGTGTAGATATAGATATAGATATATAGATATAGGTATAGGTATAGATGTAGATGCAGATGTAGATGTAGATGCAGATGTAGATGTAGATGTCGATATAGGTATAGATATAGATGCAGATACAGGTGTAGATGTAGATACAGGTGTAGATATAGATACGGATATAGATATAGATAACAGATAAAGATATAGATATATTCATGTAAATATTGGAATTTTTTAGTACTCGAATAGAGTACTGAAATGATAGGGAAAAAAAGCAAAAAATCTCTTAAATAATCATGTGTTTGGAAGAGATATACTTTCAGTCTAAATTAGTCCTACATTTTCTGTATAAATAATAGAGATGAAAAATTTAAAAATTGCCTTTCTTGCCTATGTAGGACCTCTACACACAACCATCTACATTCAGGCATGTAGATAATCAAGCATCCAGCAGCTGATGGAGGTTTTTATCAGTCTCTGGATCTGGCATGCACCCTGACTGCATTTCAAGGTGTAGCCTGGATCCAGTCTCCTCCTTGGGTGCACTGCAGGGAAATCTGGAAGGAGATTTGCACCACTGGGTCTGCCAGGCTGGTTGATCTGGAGACAAGAGGGAAGCCTATGAGTGCAAGTATCCTGGACAGCTTTAAATGCCTGTATTTAGGCAATGCACACACAGTGTTCCTCACCTGTCTGCTAAATCTGCAGTGGAGATATCTACTTTGAGTTGTACCAACAGCAGGAATGGTAACAAAGGGTGATGCAAGAACTTCTTGGTAGAGGTGCTCAGCACTGTTGGCTTTTTACTGCCCTTTTTCTTTTTACTTTTTTTTTTTTTTTTCATGACACTGTCCAGGACAGTTTGTGAACTAATGGATTGATTTCACTCTGTGATTTTCTCAGAATAGCCTCTTTTCATGAGTTTTGTGTTTTCTGGTTGGATTTTATTATTTTATTTATTTATTTACTTCAAGTCAGTATTTTTTTGCATTATGATTATATGTGCTCTAAGTTCTGGAATTGGTTTATGGATTCCATTAAAAGAGGTCCATAGGGCCTGTTATAGATTACATTGTATTCAGGAAAAAAAAAACTTTCAAAGGTATTGACTTTTTTTTCAACAGCTTAGCCTTTTAAAAGCCTTCTTTAGGAACAAATGAGATCCCACTTTCATTTGGTGGGCTCTAGACTCACTGTATGATCAAATAGAAATGAGAAACAGCTCACAAGTCTTTAGAATTTATATTTATAGCTTTATATTAACTCTCAAGGCTTAAAGGGGTAATAAATAGTAAATATTTGTCCTGGAATATTTGAAGAATATAATAAATTACATATATATATATATATATATATATCTCCTTTATTGACTCATTTTATAATAATTGGACAACTAATTATTAAAATCTCCCTAAGCCTTCCAGATTTATAATAATTGGACAACTAATTATTAAAATCTCCCTAAGCCTGCCAAATCCATAGAAATAGTTCTTACAGCTATGTGAGACCACAACTTATAGTTATGTACCTGCATCATTGAAATGAGACTGGCTTTGTGTTGGTTTCAAGTCATGAGAGTAGCTCTGGATTTAGGTATCCACAAGGTGCTCCTAGCATGTTGTTGCAGGTTTTGGAAGGATTTTAAGGAGTCTTCATGGACTAATTAAGCACACCTCCAATACTGTGTTCAGTTGTGGGCCTTTCACTACAAAAAGGGAATTGGTGTGCTGGCATGTCCAAAGAAGAGCAAACAAACTGGTGAAGGACCTTGAATGTAAATCTCAGGAGAAACAGCTTGGGGAACTGGGGTTGCTTAGTCTTCAGTAGAGGAGGTTGAGGGGAGATCTCATCACCTTCTACACATACCTGAAGGGAGATTGGAGCAAGGTCGGGGTCAGTCTCCTCTCACATGCAACAAGCAGGGCAAGGGAGGTGATTCTGCCCCTTTACTCTGCTCTCATCAGACCCCATCTGGAGTCCTGTGTGCAGTTCTGGAGCCTCCAGCACAGGAAGGACATGGAAGTGTTTGAGCGGGTCCAGAGGAGGCCACCAAGATGCTGAGAGGGCTGCAGCAGCTCTGCTATGAGGACAGGCTGAGAGAGTTGGGGTTCTGCAGCCTGCAGAAGAGAAGGCTTCCAGGGAGACCTTAGAGTAGCCTTCCAATATCTGAAGGAGGCCTACAGGAAGGCTGGGGTGGGACTATTGACAAGGTCTTGTAATGACAGGACAAGGGGCAATGGGTTTGAACTGGCAGAGGGAAGATTTAGACTGGATGTTAGGAGGAAGTTGTTTGCAGTGAGGGTGGTGAGACACTGGCACAGGTTGCCCAGGGAGGTTGTGGCTGCTCCCTCCCTGGAGGTGTTGAAGGCCAGGTTGGATGAGGCCTTGGGTGACCTGTTCTAGTGGGACGTGTCCCTGCCTATGGCAGGGGGTTGGAACTAGATGATGCTTGAGGTCCCTTCCAACCTTACCATTCTACGATTCTATGATAAGTGACAGGACAAGAGGAAACATTCTCAGGGTCTCCCAAGGGAGGTTCATGTTGGATATTAGGAAGAATTTCTTCACAGGAAGGGTTGTCAAGCCCTGCAATAGGCTGCTGTTCTAGTTTAAAGCTTCCCAGAGTCACAAAGCCCAACAGAACAAATATTTTAGGATGCCTCCCCCTGTCCCTTCTCTCTGTATGAAAGACTTTTAGGCAGAAGGGTAAAAAGGGTAGAAAACACCCAAAGAATAGTCTTGCTGTGATTTGGAAGTTAAAAGAACACTTTAACAGTAAACGACAGCTGTATCAGGTAAAGGAGATTACAAAGGTGTAAGGGAAGGGAAAACAGATTCAAAAATATACACAAAACCAGATTGATGGCAGTGGATTGCCTGGATGGAGGTGGATTGCAGGAGGTAGCTGGTCAGCTAGGTGGTTAGCTGGTCAGCTAGGTGGTTAAGTGGCCAGCCAGGTGGTTAGCTGGTCAGCTAGATAGTTAGCTGGCCAGCCAAGTGGTTAGCTGGTCAGCTAGGTGGTTAGCTGGCCAGCCAGGTGGTTAGCTGGTCAGCTAGGTGGTTAGCTGGTCAGTCAGGTGGTTAGCTGGTCAGTCAGCTGGTTAGCTGGACAGCCAGGTGGTTAGCTGGTCAGCTAGGTGGTTAACCGGCCAGCTAGGTGGTTAGCTGGCCAGCCAGGTGGTTAGCTGGCCACCTGGCACAGCAGGAGCTGCTGCAGCAAGGAGGCATTGGTCAGGAGAAGCAGGAGGCAGAGCGGAACAGAGAGAAAACAAAGAGGAAGTTGCTTTGTCTTTTACAGGGTTGCAGACAGGAAGCAGGAGTGGGATAACCTTTTACTTGGGGAGACCTCCATCAGGAGGGGTCAGGGGCACTGGGGGCTCAGCTTCCAGACCACTCCTACCAGGAGGGGCTAGGGGCACCTGGGAGCTGAGCTTTCCAGACCGACACCCCAGGAAGGCTTAACCTGGAACAGATGCCCAGGGAGGTGATGGAGTTCAACATTCCTGGAGGTATTTAAGTGGATGCGTAGGGACATGGTTTAGTGGTAGCAGCTTAGTAGTAGTGGTTGGATTCACAGGATCACAGGATGTCAGGGGTTGGAAGGGACCCAAAGAGATCATCGAGTCCAACCCCCCTGCCAGAGCAGGGCCAGACAATCTAGCTCAGGTTACAGAGGNATTAAAATGCATTAATTTTACATCACCAAATAATCATCATTAATTTAATTCCAGTGCACCATAAAATGGCTAATTCCTCTTCAGCCAGTTCACATTTAAATTGATAAAGGAGCTGAAGGTAGTTTAGAAAATCTCATTAAGTGTGTAAAGATATATCCTGATTTTGTGTGTGCAAACTTTATTTCTCCAATCAATTAAAATGTAATAAACACTATGGTAGACAATGCTGAAACTACACAGGCAAACACAAATCATATAAATGCCAAGTGAGGCATCCCCCAGTAACAGTAATTCTCTGCTCACGTGCAGTGGGTTTATTCACTAGGGGCTACACTTCAATCCACTGTGCCTAAGCACTGGTATTAAATCCTGAGCTGGTGATAGAGCTGTAGCTTTAATTTATGGCTGCTGTATTTTAGGGTCTGTGCAAATTAGATTGTGTTCCTTATTTACTGCATTGTCAGGTACACTTTTAATGTCTTCAGATTATATCTGGGTGGGTTGGGGTTTTTTTTCACTAGTTCATGCTAATTTTCTGTCAAGCTGCTTTTTCGATAGTCCTTTTTAAGACTTTCAAGTAACACTTCCTCTGGCTTGACAATTGCTCCAAACAAATGTCTGCTATTCTAATAATCATTATTTATCTACTAGATTCTACCTTCCATTCTGGTGGAACACCCAACGTTTGCTCAGGAAACAGGGAGTTAAGAGGCTTAATGAGTCATTTTAAATGGCTTCCATAGCTCTAATTTATTAATAATTCAGAGGACTACTCAAATGGCTGCCATTAGTTTGTGATGTCTTTTTCTCCTCTCTGTTAGATACAGTAGCTACTGTGCAGTGAAAATATCAGCTGAGGACATGAATAGAATCACAGAATCACAAAAACATCCATGTTGGCAAAGCCCCTCAGGATCACCAAGTCCAATCTAGAACCCTACTCTACAAGATTCACCTTAAACCATAGCCCTAAGCACCACATCCAAACCACCCTTAGACACATCCAGGGTGGGTGACTCCACCACCTCCCTCGGCAGCTCATTCCAGTCCCTGACCACTCCCTCCATGAAAATCTTTTTCCTAATGTCCAATCTAAAACTCCCCAGTCTCAGCTTGAGGCCATTCCCTCTTGTTCTGTCTCCGGTTACCTGTGAGAAGAAACCAGCTCCAGCCTCTTCATAATATCCCTTCAGGTAGTTATAGACAGCAATGAGGTCTTCCCTCAGCCTTCTCTTCCTCAAACTAACCAGCCCCAGCTCCCTCAGTTGCTCCTTATAAGATTTATTCTCCAGACCCTTCCCCAGCTTTGTTGCCCTCCTCTAGACCTGTTCCAGCACCTCCACATCTCTCTTGTATTGAGATGCCCAAAACTGAACACAATAGGCAAGGTGTGGCCTCACCAGAGCCGAGTCCAAGGGAACAATCACCTTCCTACTCCTGATGGCCACAGCATTTTAAATCCAAGCCAGGATGCCATTGCCTTTTTGGCCACCTGGGCACACTGCTGGCTCACATTCAGCTCCTGTCTATTACAACTCCCAGGTCCCTTTCTGCCAGGCAGCTCTTCAGCCACACTGCCCCAAACCTATAGTGTTGCTTGGGGTTGTTGTGACCTGGCAATTGTTTTTAAAATCCTTTGCTGCTCACCTTTCAGCAGGTAAGGGAAATAGAGAGCATTATTCACAGAGAAATTTATGAACCCCCAAAAGTGAAATCAACGTTCAAAACATATATACAGGTCTTCAGGAGTCTTAATTTTCTCTTCTATAGATCAGCTAAATGCAAGTAAGAGTAAGCAGTCTCACTTTCATTTTGGAGTGCAACTCAGTACATTTGATGAGTGACATCTTACTTGATGAGTAACATGAAGTTTACAAGGCCAAGTGCCAGGTTCTCCATCTAGGTCACAACAATCCCATGGTAAGCTGCATCCTGGGGATATGTGGTTGGAAAGCTGAGACATGGAGAGGGACCTGAGGGTTCTGGTTGACAGTCGATTAAATATGAGTCAGCAGAGTGCTCAGGTGGCCAAGAAAGCCAGTGGCATCCTGGCTTGGATTAGAAACACTGTGGCCAGCAGGCACAGGGAGGTGTTCATTCCCCTGTGCTCAGCACTGATGAGGCCACACCTTGAGTATTGTGTTCAGTTCTGGGCCTCAAACTACAGGAAGGACATTGAGGAG